>SNQJ01S0144087.1:0-24337 GCA_010110895.2 Picea sitchensis
AAAATCTCACAAATAATATTCTCTTGAATAAACTTTAATATCCACTTTTAAAGTTTATACTTCAACTATATCCACTTTGAATAAAAATTCACTTCAAAATAATAAACTTTATAGTCCATATAAAGTTTAAACTCCACATGCATTCACTATTAATAATAATAAAAAAAGTGAATAAACTTTATAACTCCACGCTTTAAACAAATATCCACTCGCATGTAACAAATATCCACTTAACAAAAAAAAACGTGAGTGAGCTTCACATGCAAACTATATAAACTTCACGCATGCAAACTCCACTTTAACAAATACGACTCACGCTTTACCAAATAAATGACGTCGGTGCTCCTTGGAGGAATGATTGGGTGCGCTAGCACACTGGATAAATAGTAGGGTGAGCGCTAGGCAGAGCGATCATCGCTCTCTACGTGTAGCAGGGGTGGCGTCGGTGCAACAATGCTCTCATAAGCATTCAACGGGAGCGCCGAGGATCCAAAAAATTCAATTTTATAAGTGTGAGAGCGTCGGCACTCTCTAACACTATATAGGGGAGGCGCCGGTGATTTTTCAAAAACAAATTCGAGATCTTGTTCTTGGATCTCGCTTCAGAGAGAGCTGGATCTCCAACCAGCTCTAATACCAACTTAAAATATGCGAAACAAACAACACGGTGAGGCTATGTTCACTTCTATATTATTCAATGAAGACGGATTACATCTTTATATAGGAAAAGACTCTACCGAGTCGGTTACATGCAAACCAAAGACAACTAGACTCTCAACTATGAATTGACTCTTAACATGCCTACAACTGATTCTCACAACTAAGCTTATAATTGGTGCTTACTCCATTATTTCCAAGTATTAATGGCCACCAACAAAGCCATCTCTCTATTATTTTAAGGTAGGTAAAACCCACTTAGTTTTAAATACAATAGTTTTAAATACAAGTACCTCGAGCCATTATACTAATAATGCAATTAAATGGACAATGTAGAAATGAATGGCAAAGTAAAATTATTCAATTAATTGAAGAATGCATAAATGGATTACAAAGTGCAATTAATACTTTTAATTATCACATATCCTACTTGGTAAAAGGAGTTGGACAATCCTAAAATCATAAATACTTTCGGTGAAACATCAAATTCCAGCTAGTTTGGAAGAGTTCACTTTTGATTATTCCACATCCCAGTTCAAATTTATTTGGAAGAGTTCGATTTTAATCACCACATTCCAAATCCCATTTCAAACTTATTTGGAAGAGTTCAATTTTGATTACTACATGAAAAAGGAAATGACTCCATGAAGATAAAGTAGATGCTCTGGTGGGATAGGTACGACGATCGACTTTTGAGGAATTGATGGCGTTCTGGTAGTTGTATGTTGGTAACCAGGAAAATTCATTCCTTCCTTCGTAAGGAAGAAAATGGATGGACAATAAGAAGAAGAGGAGTGGAAAGATTGCGAGACTAATTGACGGGGCTATCGTTCATCGTTGGAGGGGGAACCATGTCGAAAGAAGAAGTGAAGTCAGTTTTGGACAGTTTATTGATGGCGTTGCAACTCTGCCTTGGCGTATGGCAGATATTGAAGCTTACTCCAGTGGGAGCGATGGTAAAAGGTGTGATGGGGTGGTTGCTGCGACCCTTTGGCCTCTCTCCAACTTATGCTAAACTGAAACATTTGCAGGGTCGTGTCTTGAAGGAAGTGAAATGCGTTGGACTGACCACTGCAGCATATCAGCCAATCGTGTCAAGGGGAAAATCTGATGAAATGTCTGACACCCACATCATCAAATCGTCCTACTTGGGAGTTGATTTCCAGTTAGAGAGAAGAGGAACAGAAAGAAACATGCTTTTTCTCGGTGGGGAAATGTGTTATTACATCACAGATAAAATCTGGGTTTCTCTCGTGGAAATGGCAAATATCTCCCCCACCATGGCGTTTGTGAAAGGTTATAAGAAAGTTTGGTTACGAGTGGTCGCAGGCGGTGTGATGAGCCTATCTGAAGTGATGGATAATTTGATTCTAGACAACCAGGTTATGATGTATTTAAACCAGTCTGGACTGCCTGAACGACTTCTGCCTGTAGACTTGTCAGTGTCCGAGGAGAAGCTGCTGAAGATTTTAAACTTGGTGGGTTTGTTCTTACAAACCAAGAAAGTGTATTGGATGATTCCTATGTTGTTCAGCTTGACGGCGGCACTGTTGGAGTTCCTCACAGCTTTCAGATTGTGGCTTTATGGTAGGATCAATCTGCTTTTCTGCTGCATAATGCATCTAATATGTGACCGACTGCCTCGGTCAATACGGATGGAGTTGTACTATTCTTTGGGGTACTGGGTGGAGAATTTGAAGCCGTCCAACGACATAGAGTTAAAACGCGTGCGCGGCGATATTTACGCAATCATAGCTGGAGGTGCAAAAACCCACATAGAAGGTGCAATTTTGGCGCCTTCGTTCGAAGACAAATATGGAGAACTTACAGAAAAATACTTGGAAATTAAATCCCGCGCCATCTCAATCGTCTGTGAATTTGATGAGGATCGTTCCAAATGCCGGATGTCCACGACGGTCGGAGAGTTCGAAGTGGACTGCGTGAGGCTTGAGTTTATAAAGCTACGGGTATTCCTTTATGGCATAGCAGGCACGGGGTCGGGTTCATTGAAATCTTATGGCGTCGACAGTAGGGTTTCTGTTCGTGAGTTCTGGGGGTCTCTCATATGTTATATAAAAAGTGGGTATCCACCAGTGTACGGGTTGGAGTTGAAGAATGCAATTGTTACCTAACGAGGAAGCTTTTAGCTCCTGTCTTTAGTTCCGCAGTCAAGGTATATTGCTTCTACAATCACTTCGATATACAATCACTTCGATATTTGTTTCGTCATTATGTGATAGTTAACTATTCAATATTTGTTAGAATTTGTTTTGTCCTCCAGATGCAAATTTGTTTTTGGATGGATCATGACTTTAGTATCTGTAAGACCATGTGTTATGGTTTAAAAAGGATTTAAGCATTATGTACCTATGTACCCTGGTTTAAAGCTGGCACTTTTTGATGGGTCATGACTATAGTATTTGTAAGATTGTATGTGTTCTGGTTGGAGTAGGCTAATTTGGGAGCAAACAGACCCGTTTTTCAAACCAAAAAATGGGCCTGAATCCGGTCAGATTTTCACAGGTAGTCTGAGTTTTTCATGGATCAAAGTTCCATGCATTTCAAAACCTTGTTTTAGGGGTTTTGCCCCATTTTAAACCAACCCAGATGCTCAGAAAATTGATCAGATTTCTGGATTGGCCAGAAATTTAAAAACTGACCGACAGAGGACCTGCTGGAAAGATAACTCAGAGGGAAAGTAAGAGAGGGAAGATTGCTCCCGAATTAGCCCACTCCGTTCTGGTTTAGTATCTGCAAGACAATATGTCTTGAAATTTAAAGAGGCTCTCAGCATTGTCTACCATATTTTCAAGTTGGCACTTAATAGAAAAACAAAGTTGAAAAGTTTTGATTCTGTTTACAAGGTTTCAAGTTGTCACTCAATAGAAAAACAAAGTTGAAAAGTTTTGATTCTTGTATTGTAAACAGGATTTGTCCACACTATTTTCTTGTTTAGTTTTGCCATCAATGTTTCGAAGCTGCATAGAGTGTAGTCAACATCATCTAGCTACACTGACTTAGACGATATACCCATTGTCTTCTTCTTGTTTTGAATTTCATGCTTTTAACCAAAACTACCAAAAATCAACCAATAAAATAAATGAAGAATAACTAATTAATGGAAAGTTTATGAAGTTGAATGTAATAAGAGCTTTCTTTTCTTTAATTTGACTTTAATCTGATTGAAATAGAGACACAAAGTAACAAAACCTTTTGACATTGATGAATTCAAGTTTGCCATCTTTTCAAATAACATGAAGACTACTAAATTTGCAGTCCATTGATATAATTATGGTGAATTCGTTACTATATTCTCAAACAAATCATAAAAACAACCTTTAACCCCGTTGCCACCTAATAGTGTCTGCAGCTAGAATTAATGGGCTTCCATAGAAGAACAAAGAAGGCATTTGTGAAAAATACATGCTCTTGATACTTAACGTGTCACACTAATTATTTTTATCCCTCCATTGCTCAACATGTGCTCAGTAAATTAATTTGGATCTACGAAACCTTGTCACTCCAGGGGCAAGTTATAGTGATTATGGTTTCAGAATGGCTAAAATTATTTTGTAATTCGACCTCATCTCGGTTCTGAAAACAACCATCAAACTTTTACCTCGACTTTAAGCTATCTGTATTTGAACTTGTAGCATTGGAAATGAGTGAAACCAGAGAGGGAAATCATGAAAAAAAAATGCTGAGTTTCATGGAAGTTGGTATTAGGATTTTTGCCAAGCTGGGGAAACATGCTATTTGTATGAAAATTGTTAAGCCTTGTTGGAAGGTCAACCGTGGACTTTGTGGCTGAGCCCTCCCATGACCCAAATTTACAATCAGGTTAAGGATGGCTCTCAATTAGTGCTAACCAAGTCTAATGCAATGTATACATTTGGTTCAACACTGTATGATTTGTAAACATTTGGTTCTAACAGTGTTGAATAATATGATTCTGGTGCTCTGTTTAACACCATCGTTATTGTTGTCCATTGCCAGTGGACAAAGCATAGGATAACCTTGCTTTCTGTGTCTGTTCTTGTTCCAATCTTTCCTTCATTGTGCCTCTTCTGCAACTGTGAATGAGAATGTGTTGGTCTTGTTAACAAAGTCTTAGAGCCATAGGAGGAGGTTGTTGGGTGTTTTTTGTGTTGTCCTAGCGTTCTCTTGTTGCATGCTTTTGATGTGGCACAGGGAAAAGTGTCATTGAAATATATTGCTATTTACATAACACGCTGCAAGGGAGGTTTCGCTTAAACCCCTAGGCTCAACTTCTCTTGGGTTAATTTTAATTCAGCACATTTACTCTGTATGTTGCTTTTATTTAACTAATTGTTAAATGTTTAATTCCTTATGTTTATAGAGGGCAAGATGTCATCGCTGTCTTTGGGGAGTTACACAATCAAACCATGTAAAGATCCTTTGCCGAGTAGATAAGTAGCTAGGCGTTTTATTAGAGCCTCTGCAAAAGTTCATTATACCAAGATATAGGATAGGGATTATAACACTCATCTCCCTGTTATTGTTTACTATTTTTATGTTTTAGTGATGTAAGTGTGAAACACTCAGGTTACAAAATACTCGTGCCTACATTGCAATATTGTGTTGGCCTTGTGCATTTCTAGAACCCAAAAAACGCTATGTAAATTGTGCAGCATGTTAATTTTAAACCTCTTCCCAAAAGATCTATCTCTGCCATTAGGAATCATTCTCAATCTCTTTATCTATCTCAGTTTTTAGTAAGGGAAACTGATAAAAAAAACAACTAATGCTCATGTCAGCAAGCCAAATAGGGTCTCGACCAATAGCCATGCATAAGGATTGAAACATTTCATTATATAAATATTGATTTAAAGAGGTCAGCAATAACCAGTCTGCTGCTCAATATTTAATGCTGCTCAATATTTAATGTTATAGTAAGTGACATATAAACCATCAAATATATTTTAATATATATACCAAGATCTGTATATATCAACAATTATAGCATTAAATATTGCACAGCTCAATATTTAATGTTATAGTAAGTGACATATAGACCATTAAATATATTTTAATATATATACTAAGATCATTTAAAAATGTATATATTTATAATTATAACATTAAATATACAATTATAACATTAAATATTGCACAGCAAGGTGATTATTGCTAACTCTTTGAAGATAGAGACGAGGTAGAGCCCTATCTATTTTCAAGTCCAATTCAGTCAGATTTGGTCTCACATGCATGTTTACAGAGTGAGGACTCTAACATACAAACCGAATTGAGGTCCCTTGATTTTAAAGGCGAACAATCAATTTGAGAGCATTGAACGCCAATTTACAACCAAAACTACTGGGTAATTTTTGTTGACAGCAGTCACATCACATACGATCAGGGTTAATTTGTGAAATCAAAATGTAATTTACATTCAAAATTATTCGATATTAAAAGTTTAAAATATTATTTAAAAACATTTAATTTTATAATTAAAATTTATAAACATTATACAGTGATATAAAAATTTAATTTAATCATAACAAAAACTATATTCAATTTTATAATTAAAATTTATAAACCATTACAGAACGATATAAAAATTTAATATAATAATAATAAAAACTATATTCCTTTCGTTCAAATAAAATTATTATTTTGTCAAACCAAATTTATGCCAATTAAAATTTAATGTAATATTGTATATTTTCCGATCCAATTTTATAATTAAAATTTATAACACATTATTCAACCATATAAAAGTTTAATGTAATAACAATAACAAAAAAGCTATAATCCCTCTAATAGATAGGACTAATAAAACTATCAACATTAAATATATAACTTTTTTTATTTTGTTTTTGCTATTTAGAATGATAGATTTCACTATAAAGATATGGGATATTAGAGTGTAAAGGTTTTTAATTATTTCTCGGGACACAATTTTTCTTTTATATTTTATATATATTTTTAGTTATAAATTAAATTTTTCTTTATATTTTATAAATTATGCATTATCTTTATAGTATAAAGATAAGTGAGATAGATAATGATTATATACACATATTTAACCTATTTATTATTAATAAATTATAATATATATAAAAAAATACATGTTTTCTACACTATAAGTTTTGTATGTGATATGATAGTCTCATAATTTTTTATGATAAAACAAGTGTGTAGCTTAGTGTGTGCCAAGTAGATTTGGAAATGGAGATGATAGTTGGCACCTTATAATTATTGATGATGATGATTATTGAAAGATGGAAAGAGACTAGGAATATTGTTAAAAAAACAAAAATTAACAATATGGTAAGTAAAGGGTAATTAGAATAGATATTTAACAATAAACAAATGAAAGTTGAAATATGTAAAATTAAATGAGAATTAAAAAATATATATTAAAAAGTTATGTTAAATTGTTTTCTAGAAATGAAATGATAATTTTTTTTAAATATTAAAACCTATGTTGAAATTCCATTGAATACTAATTTAAGATATAACTTATATCTTAATTTACAATTATTGAAAAAAAATCTACCCATAAATACATGGATAAAGTAATTAATATGAAATTGAATCTTTCCATAAAGTAATATGAAACGTAATATGTGAAGAAGATATCTGATAATATAATCTCATGTAAATCACAGTTTAATGCATTTTAATGGGAGATGTCCTCGAGGTTTTCAGTTATTAATGCCAATCTTTACGAACCTGTGTGGTGAGTTGTCACTAATCAAAGCATAATTAATGTGCATTGGGAAGGGCACAAAGGTGGCGGGGATGGAAGGGAGCGATAAATGCTTTGAAACTTTTTGTGAACCTGGGTAGAGTGAAGCTTGCGAGTTTGAGGAGTGTGGGGTGGAATTGTAGATCACAGAAGTTTTGGGTGCAAGAGGTATATCACAGAACACGGGGAATGAGAGTTTGATAGCGCCAACCCAGGGACCCCCGACCATAAAATTGGTTAAGTATGGAAAGGAAAGGCGGTAGGTCGGACTCCCATAAATCGCGGTTTAATGCGTATTAATGGGAGATGTCCTCGAGATTTTCACTTATTAATGCCAATTTTTCCGAATCTGTGTGTTGAGTTGTCACTAGTAAAAGCATAATCAATATGCATTGGGAAGGGCGTGAAGGTGGCGGGGATGGAAGCGAGCGATAAATGCTTTGAAACTTTTGTGAACCCGGGTAGAGTGAAGCTTGCGAGCTCGAGGAATTTTAGATCACGAAAGTTTTGGGTGCAAGATGTATATCACGGAATTGAAGATCACGAAAGTTTTGGGTGCAATATGTATATCACGAAACACGGGGAATGAGAGTTCGATAGCGCCAACCCAGGAATTACCGGCGGCCATAAAATTGGCTAAGTATGGAAAGCAATGACGGTCGTTCGAACTCCCGTAAATCGCGGTTTAATGCGGTTTTCTCTTATTAATCCCAATCTTTTCGAACCTGTGTGTTGAGTTGTCACTAGTAAAAGCATAATTAATGTGCATTGGGAAGGGTGTAAAGGTGGCAGGGATGGAAGGGAGCGATAGATGCTTTGAAACTTTTGTGAACCCGGGTAGAGTGAAGCTTGCGAGTTCGAGGAGTCCAGGGTGGAATTGTAGATCACAGAAGTTTTGGGTGCAAGATGTATATCACGGAACACGAGGCATGAGAGTTCGATAGCACCAACCCCGGAAATTGTGGCCATAAAATTGGCCAAGTATGGAAAGGAACAAAAGTCGGTCAGACTCGTGATGTGAGGATATAGATGGAGATGAGGACCTGTCAGTCCGCCAACCCGGGAACCAACGATCATAGAAATGTGATTAAGTATAAAACCAGAAAGGGATAATAGAGGGGAAGAAGAAAAGAAAAAAATGGATAAGTATGTCACACAACAACATCTACTGTTCGTTTATTAATGCCAATATTTTCGAACCTGTGTGGTGAGTAATAAAAGCATAATGAATGTGCATTGGGAAGGGTGCCACATTAACCCCTGCGGTGGTGAGTAATAAAAGCATAATGAATGTGCATTGGGAAGGGCGCCAAGGTCACGGGGAGGGAAGGGAGGGATAAATGGTCGAACTTTAAACTGGGTATATGAAGTTTATGAAACTGGAGGGAGTTTGTGGTCAAATTGTAGATCACATAAGTTTTGGGTGCAATATGTATACTACGAACACGGGGCATGAGAATTCGATAGTGCTAACTCGGGACCCCGTGGTCAAATAATTGGCTAAGTATTGAAATGGACGATGTATCGATCCGCTCATGATGTGACGATATAGATGGAGATGAGGATTTGTTAGTCCACCACCCCAGGAACCCACGATCACATAAACATGACTAAGTATAGAACAGCAGTGACAATAGAGGGGAGAGAAGGGAAAATGGGAGAGGAGGAAGGAAAAGAGAGAAAATAACATTTAGTCTCAACTATGTAATATACTTGAAGCTCCTAGCTCGACAAAATCAGGTTCAAGTTTAAAGAGAATTTGTTTATATTTATTTCAATAGTATTCATATTAATTTATCTTAATAGATTATTTGTGGTCCAAATGTAAACCATGTTCCAATTTGAAGGGTGTTTTCGGCTCACAAATTTTGCTCAAACCCATAAGCAATAGACAAAAAAATATATGACTTTAGATTTTTTATATGCAAGCATATTCTCAAATATAAGAAGTTGTAATATATGCACAATATTGAAAAGGAACATGACGTCAACACCTGAGTTGCCATGTTGAAATAGAGTAATTCATAGACTCTATTTCCAGGGCCCCGAAGAATGAAAACAGGAGGGGCCTACCCATTTCTTTCTTAAGTATAGGGTGGGTGCCACAAAACTATGTCCTATCACAAATTATTCTTCCATGTAAAATGTAAGGAGCGAATGTTGCAGATGCCACAATAGAGTAGCTTTTATTTAAATGGAAGTTATGGGCAGGGAAAAAAAAAGCTTATCGTGCATTTTTAAATATAGATCAAAGAGCGTCTTAAATTCTTGTAGAAAGAGGATGAATTTATCTATCAATAGTTGTACAGGCAAATGAGTTCATTTATAAAAAAAATACAAAATTCAAAAAAACAATATTAAACATTGAAAAACACCATACAACAACCTCAAATTATTTTATATTTAGATAAACTAGGTTACAAAATACAGTTGAGATTATTTCCCAAAATAGCTCTCTTGGAATTTAAAAAAATATATATAGTTCAGTACATATTCTCTTAAATTTAAATGCATTTGTCATAATGACTGGGATTGGGGCTCCCGCAGACCATAAAGAAAATATGTACAAGAATCAAGCTTGTAGAAAGAAGAAAGTCGGTGATGGAAGACAACAAGACCTGGCAAGAAGAAAGAGAAAATTGTCAGTCCTCGGTTAAACCTTTGTATTTAAAGAGGTAGAGTAACTGGATGAAGACATTGACAAAGATAGAAGAATGTGAACAGTATGAACTTACTATGATGGTATCCCATGCCTTTTCATTTGCTTGTTGATGTCCTTTTATGGATTTCATCAACGGTTATGGGAACCGTCTCAAGCGTCCTTTTCCCTTCATTTGTAATCTTGTCGACAACCTTTTTGAACTACTCCTCAATGTAGCTCCTCATGGGCGCCATGTTGATTTCATGTCAAATTTTTATATTGAAGAATTCACTTTCCAAGTCCCTTAGATCAATAGAGAGGTTGCGCAATGCTTATTGAATATCTTGGTTTTTAATTGAATAATCAACTAGCCAGTTTTTTACGTCATCTTCACCATATTCAAGAATGCAATAAAAAATTTCAAATGACGGTCTTTTATAGATCTCAACCTGATCATCAAATGCTTTCTTGGTTAAAAACGAGTTGAATATCAATTTTGGGTCTTGTACATTATTGGTGTTGCCAGCTAGATTTATCTCAGTTAGCTTCTTGAATAGTTTGTCTCTTGTAGATATGGCCTGACTACATGCTTGAACGATACTAGTTTGTCTCTTGTAGATATGGCATGACTACATGCTTGAACAATACCATTCAGGTTTTTTACCTTTTCTTTCCAGCATGCATTTAGTTGGTTTATTCGATCCAGGGAAGGGAGATCCTCCTCTCTTCTTTTCAATTCCGTCATACTAGCAACTTTAACACCAAATGGTACAACCGCATCGAGGTAGAAACCTTGCTCGTTTTTTAGATTTGTTTGCAGATACTCATGAGAAGCATGCACTCTTGTTCCAAAGAGACCATACTCTTTGACATCTCCCAAGCTTCTTTTATTAATTTCATTCTTCTCTTTATATTATTTTCCACATAGCATCGGGCTGATGTGAGAAGGCTTACTGATCCTTTTAACTTTGCTACAGGTGCGGTGGGGCCGATCATTGCCAAAGGACTAGCCAAAAGTGGAAGGGGCATTAGAGCTCCATCCAATTCTTTGATTCGCTCCTTTAACCTAGCGTTCTCCGCTTCAAGGCCGCTAATAGAGTTGTCTAGAGAATCTCTAGTTGCTCGGTGTATCTAGGAGATCTGGGACGGTCGCATGTTCCATAGGTTCACCTATGAACGATATTTCCCTTTCTTATTCTTTACATCTCTCTTTTCAATAACCAATCTTTTGGATTCGTTGTAAAAAATAGTGCTCTGAAATGCAAAAGACTTTTCTTCATCGAAGGTATCAGTCCCAATTATTTCCATCTGAGGGTTATGGGGAGCAGTGCTCTCTAGCTGGTCGTCGTCAGGGAACATTTTGTCAATGTCAATTTCTAGTTCCATATCTTAGAGGGAGAGATAGTGGATATCAATTCCTCCCCTTTGTCCCTCCTGTTCTTGTACTATTGTTTTTCGTTTTTTGCTCGCGGGAAGTTTATGAGAACTTTCAATTTTGTCGGAGGGAGGGTTCTTATCTCCTCCACTGCCTGAAGAACTGTGTGTGACTTTCTTGCTTGGGTAGGTTGTTGGAGTACTGCTCCGAGATGGTGTAGTCTTGGGTGTGGTAGTCGGGGATTGGGGACTTTTCTCACCCTGACCTTTTCGTTTCTGCTTGTACGACTCATTGGTGCTAAGTATTGTCTCCAGGTCGTCGATGTCATGAGAAGGACTGCCTGAGGCATTGTCTTTGTCTTCATTCATGATAATGTTAATGAAATAATTTCTAAAACCGATAGCCAATAGGTGTTCTACAAAAATACCATTAGGGTTGAACCCTTTTACTTTTTCAACATATTTCAAATTTAGGTTGTGGAAGTGGCCCGCAAAACCGTCAATCTTGTTCATATTCTTGACTATGAAATCCCCAACTTTCCAAGGCAGAGGCATGAATTGCCTTTTTCTCTTTTCATGGGAAAAATGAAACCAATAGGTGTACTACCTTGCTATCTCAGTAAGAAACATTGTATCAGATACGTGACATGGAAGGAATGAAGGATTTTCTTTGGATCCAAAAATCCTTATAACATTATAGTTCTCCATTTGTTTTAGTGTGCCCTTCCTATCCAGGAACTTGCTCACCTGGTCAGACATTCGGGGAAAATCCTTTCCAAATATCAACCCTTTAAAAACTGAAACAAAATCATTAAAGACTTCGTAAAAATGTTGGGAGGCCTTGTGCCTCCATAATTTCTGGTACCATAAGGTTACTGGGTCAAATTCATAGTTTACCTTCTTATACATAGATAATCTAGGGAATGGACAGTAATGCGCTATCACAAAAATTAAATAAGATGGCATAAATAATTTCTTCTACGTTTTGTATTACAATAGTAGGGAAGAGATTTCAATGGAAATCAACTTGCCCCAATCGAAGATGGCTTGTTCCTTCACTGTAAAATATAAAATATACAGAATCATCCGAGAGATGTTGGTTGTACTTTCTTGTCCCGTTATCCTCGTGAAACTCCATGCAATTTCTCGGAAAGGGTTTTTGAATGCACTAACATGTAATCTGGTCATGTCCTTGAGGACGGCCGCTGGGTTTTCTAAGAACTCCGGTAAGAGGTCCAATCCATTATCATGCTTCTTTAAGAAAGCTTTGCAATCCTCGCCCTTGAAAGTAAGCGTTGGCTCGAGAATTCTTAACATATTTTGAAATACTTGAGGCGATAGGGAGACTCGGGAATGGTCCCACAACTGGATAATCTACTGGTTTAGAATATAATTTTCAACACACTAGGTGACCAACTCCTTACAGTCAAAAAATTCAGGGACACAACCTACTCGCACAATTCCAGACGTCCAAATAACTTCCTTCTGGACAGAAGGGGACGAGTAGTAGTCATAATCTCTGGACCACTGAAAACTCTGGTCCTCGCACCCGAAAATATTCAACGTGTCTCCACAGAAATGTTGTCGAGCTGCAACCATAAGGTGATGAGAACGTTCCTTTTCTTCTGATAGTATTTAAAATGAACGTTGGAGGATGATAATATAATCTCCCGTAAATCTTGGTTTAATGCATTTTAATGGGAGATGTCCTCGACCTTTTCGACTATTAATGCCAATATTTTGGAATCTATGTGGTGATTTGTCACTAATAAAGGCATGATTAATGTGCATTTGGAAGGGCACAAATATGGCGGGGATGGACGGAAGCCAAAAATGCTTTGAAACTTTTTTGAACCTGGGAGCTCAGGAACCCACGAATCTGTGACAATAGGGGGTGAAGAATCGACTAAGTATGGAAATACGAGGTATAATGCCTTAAAAAAACTAAAGCAAACAACAATTTTTCTGAGTTCAAGATCCACACACACAAAAAATCCAGATCCCATAATATTGACCTCTGCCAATTCGATAATAGGGAGGTTGAGTTGGTAGATCGAAATATCGGTCAATTCAGGCAACTGGGGTGCATCTAGGGTGCCTGTGAGAAAAACAAATGTTGTGATGAAAATTTGTTTGTATTGCAACATGTGACAGTAATTGTGTCCTGATAGTATTTAAAATGAACACTAGAGGATGATAATATAATTTCCCATCAATCTTGGTTTAATGCATTTTAATGGGAGATGTCCTCGAGCTTTTCGCTTATTAATGCCAATATTTTTGAACATGTGTGGTGAGTTGTCACTAATAAAAGTGTAATTAATTTGCATTGGGAAGTGTCCGAAGGTGGCGGGGATGGATGGGAGTCCGTGAACCCGCAAATCTGTGACAATAAGAGGTGAAGAATCGACTAAGTATGGAAAGGCAGGGCGGTCAGGCGGACCCAGACAAACTCATCGTAGGTAGAGTGAAGCTTGCGAGTTCGAGGAGTCCGAGGTCGAATTGTAGATCACGAAAGTTTTCGGTGCAAGATGTATATCACGGAATAGGGGGCATTTAAGCCCAAATGTAAACCATGTTCCAATTTGAAGGGTGATTTCAGCTCGAAATGTTTTCTCAAATGCATAGGCAATAGAGAAAATATATGAGTTAACATTTTCATATGCAAGCATATTCTCAAATATGACAAGTTGTAATATATGCACAATATTAAAGAGGGACATCACGTCAACACCTTTGTAAATGACAGTGAGTTAGCACAACATTGTATTCTTACTATGATGATGCCTTAAAAAAACTAAAATAACCAACAATTTTTGGCCAATTCAAGATCGACACAAAAAAACACCAGATCCCATAATATTCTCTATTAATGCGTTTTAATAGGAGATGTCCTTGAGCTTTCCGCTTATTAATGCCAATCTTTTCGAACCTGTGTGGTGAGTTGTCACTAGTAAAAGAATAATTAATGTGCATTAGGAACAGGCGAAGGTGGTGGGGATGGAGGGGAGTGAAAAATGCTTTGAAACTTTTGTGAACCTGGGAGTCCATGAACCCGCGAAAATTTGAAGAATCGACTAAGTATGGAAAGGTGGGGCGGTCAGACGAAACCATCGTAGATAGAGTGAGGCTTGCGAGTTTGAGGAGCCTGGGGTTGAATTGTAGATCACCGAAGTTTTGGGTGCAAAATGTATACCCCGAACATGAGGCATGAGAGTTCGATAACACCTACCCGGGAACATGTGGCCATAAAATTGGCCAAGTATGGAAACGAACGACAGTCAGTCGAACTTGTGATGTGAATATATAGATGGAGATGAGGATTTTTCAGTCCGCCACCCCGGGAACCCGCGATCATAGAAATGCGACTAAGTATAGAATCCATAACGGATAATAGAGAAGTAGAAGAAAAGGGAAAAACGGATAAGTATAGAAGAGGAAAAAGAAAGGGAGAAAATAACATTATCCCTCACACAACAACACTTTGTATGATAATTATCAAGCAACAGAAACACATTAACTATGGGAAAACATTCTCAACTATAAAATATAGTTGGTTCGCGACAGACTCTGATTCAAGTTTAAAGAGATGTTGTTTATATTTATTTCAACATTATTCATATTATTTTATTTTAATATTATTTTTGGTGGCCCAAATGTAAATCATGTTCCAATTTGAAGGGTTTTTTCGGCTGGCAAAATTTGCTCAAACCCATAAGCAATAGACAAAATATATGACTTGACATTCTTATATGCAAGCATATTCTAAAAATATGGCAAGCTTTAATATATGTACAAATTGGATAAAGTATGCAGATTAGATTTTTGTAACCATACCTCTTAGTCTCTGGACCTTGAACTATGTTGGACATTTCACTTCTACTTGTTGATAGTCTTGTGAACTAAAAAACATATGTTGTAAACAACATAAACATGTTTACCATGGCATAGTAGAATAAATAATCGAGGATATTTGTTTCCTAAACATAGCAAGAGCGTAATCTATGAATCCTTGCCTTCGGCCTTGTCGTTGTGATGATGTTTGTGATGATTCACTGCTCATGCCCATGTCATTTGTCAAACGTTTTATGATACAAACATGTGTACATTGAACATCACAACAAACAAATATGCATACACATTGTATATTGTTCATAATTGATATGGAAGTGCATTAGGCATATGCATTGTATTTTTTTTGGCACCACTGTTGGCATATGTTTTGGAAGATCGTACTCCAACTTTCTCAGCTGTGGCGCATAAGGCTTCATCCTTGTGTTCAATTAGCCTGTTCTTTTTTCAATGTAACAATGCAGATAATACAATGGACATGAATGCAAGTTGCTACGTAGGAACACATGAAAAAAAGATGGAATATAATTTTATTTATTTCAAGGTAGCAACACATAAAATACAATTGACATGAAGATAAGTTAATATATAGGAAGATATGAAGTATCTAAGAAAAAACAACAAAAGAGCTGCAAATCAGTAGAATAAATATAGAAAAGTAAATGAAAAACAATTGGATATGGAATACGGGTAGAAGTATGCACATTTGTATGTCTTCTTCTACATTTCTGGTTAAGAGTTCTTTGCCTTGTCCAGTTTTCCTATTTGTTTCAATGAAGGAAAGTACAAAACACAATGAACATGAACGTAAGTTGATATGTAAGGAAAAAACAAGGAATATGTACATATAGTAAATAAACTAGAATCAAAGGAATAGAGTAACATATAGTGTTAGAAGAATGTACCGTTTTTTTTCTTGATCCATGTCTGTGTATATAGAAATTTTTTTGTGTCCAAAATCAATTACAAACCAGGAAAAACTAAGAGGTTGGATAACTTGGTTTTGTGCAACAAGCTAGCCAGATATGCTTTGAAACATAGAAATATGATTTTGCAATATGGTTGATGTATATTTCATAATTCAAGTACAATACTAATTGTATCGTGATCAAACCAGTATGTGTCGAAGAAAAATAAGTTGTATTGTGAAATGGGCACATTCAACCATACATGGTCAATAAGTGTGTTTTGTACATGGTTTATCTTATCCAAAAGAAAGCGGAGACTGTATCTTCACATACATGTTTCCAATTCTCTTGTTATAGCATTATTTTGTAGCATGTCAATATTGAAGTCTCCTACAATGATAATGGTTTCATTCAGATGTAAATGGTCTAATGCATTTGAAAGAACATTCAATATGTTGGAGAATGTTGCATGTAGAGCAACATAGAGATTCAATATTGCAATTTCTGATTCATGGAAAATTACTTTTGCGAGCACCATCTCAACATTGTTTTCCTCGAAANTTTTTTTGTGTCCAAAATCAATTACAAACCAGGAAAAACTAAGAGGTTGGATAACTTGGTTTTGTGCAACAAGCTAGCCAGATATGCTTTGAAACATAGAAATATGATTTTGCAATATGGTTGATGTATATTTCATAATTCAAGTACAATACTAATTGTATCGTGATCAAACCAGTATGTGTCGAAGAAAAATAAGTTGTATTGTGAAATGGGCACATTCAACCATACATGGTCAATAAGTGTGTTTTGTACATGGTTTATCTTATCCAAAAGAAAGCGGAGACTGTATCTTCACATACATGTTTCCAATTCTCTTGTTATAGCATTATTTTGTAGCATGTCAATATTGAAGTCTCCTACAATGATAATGGTTTCATTCAGATGTAAATGGTCTAATGCATTTGAAAGAACATTCAATATGTTGGAGAATGTTGCATGTAGAGCAACATAGAGATTCAATATTGCAATTTCTGATTCATGGAAAATTACTTTTGCGAGCACCATCTCAACATTGTTTTCCTCGAAATGCATATGTTCCAAAATTGTTACATGTTTTTTCACTAATATCATCACCCCATGTGTAATGTAACTTGATATGCAATTGTGATTTGGAAATTTCTTGTTTTGCATGCATAATGTCATATATGTTTCCTGCAAGCATAGAATATCAGATTGCATTGTGTCATAGTCATTGAGTATGTTAGCACTCCGTAAATCTGTTTGGCTAATAAACAGACGACGAAGGTAACTTTTTCAAACCAACTTTGAGACCCGAAACTAGCCTTTTGGATCTGGAGAGGGCTCTCTCAGAAATGGCGTGGTCTCCACACAGGATATGACTTTGGAAACAATGGCTAGATTTAAACACTTTTAATATGATGGGTTCTGGTTATATTGGTGCAAAAAAGTGAGACTTGGGCTATGGAGTCGATATGAGGGAAAGATGAGACAAATGACTCAGTGACTGGACCCGAGAGGATAAGGCTAGGCAAGCAACAACCTTTAGTGTAAAACCGTAATGTGTGGTGGGAGAAATTACAAGAAGTAACTCAAGAGCACCGTTGTGGACAAATTCAAAGTTATCTTTAGAGGAAAACATTTTGTCTGAGTGGTGCGAACAAGGGGCGTTGTGCAGCGAATCCGCAGGTTCGATAATTTGTTCTGAAATAGATAGAAAGAGATATGAAATAAAGACAACAGGAAATCACATACGTAAAGAAAGAAACACAATACATCCAACTGTTACAACTAGAATCTTTTCATCAAGTCACAGGACCTTTGCATTAAATTCCAGTCAAAACTTCAGATTACATACAATAGCTACCGTCTACCAAATTTTCCAACCAACCTGGCTTACATAAAAAAGATGAAATATATAAATGAGGGTGTCGCTTGGGCTACCCTGCTTCTTGACTGCTAACCCTTAGAACTAGGAAAATTGAGCAACATGCGCTGCAGACTCTTCGCATAGTGTTTCCAAAAATAGACAATAATCACACATGTTTACTTATGACTGTTCACAGGTTTCGACACAGGGATATGATCGTCGGTCAAGCTTTGGTGTGGAGAAAATATGTGTCACTGTGTCCCTCTGAGCAGGTGTCTCGATGAACAGATGTCTATCAGGAGCTTGTTGTCTGTAATAACGGCTTTGATTTCTGTGATGTGATCATTTGCTAAGAACTGCGCACAGTAAGCAACTGTTAGATCGTCGTGGTCATTATCAAAATGATAACATGCTTTAGAGGAACATATCATTCAAAAATGCCAAGCTTTGTCTCATTCTTTGTGGGTGCAGAGACAGGTGCCAGCTAAACTTGTTTTTCTACACGCTAGCGAGAGCCACGCGGGCTTCCTTCTCGGTCGTTTCACATTCTCTAGAATGTCTTGCATGCCTTTCTTACGTTAGTCTCTATGTTTCTCACAACTGTATAATGGTGTCTTGTTCTTCTCTGAGCTTCCTTTTCAACCATACCATGTTCCTTTCATGACCTTGCGTTGTAGACGCATATGTAGCCTTTGTCACTAGTTGTCACCTCAATTTCATGCTTTCCTGATAGAGTTCGGCGATAGCCAACTTTTCTTGCTTCAGTTGCTGAGATGGAAATTTCTCACTCTCTCATGTGATATCCACTCTCCTTGTCTTGTTCTTGTCTTCGCAGCTCGATTCCCTAGTATGTTCTAGCCAGATGGTGTGTCTGAGTAGTTCTTCAAATATCTATCTGACGTGCGGTTCTTCTGAAATTCTAGCTTCCATGATCTCCTGGTTCTTTCTCGGCCTGCCCCTCCTCCGAGGCATTTTTTTTTTGGGTGAGGAGGATCTTATTGTCTTCCCTTCCTGTGTGAATCCCTCTGTTTCAGTTTTTCTGCGATTTGATCTGGTCTTCTATGCAGGTGGAAGAATAGTTCCTTTCATGTCTTTGGGAATGCCTGTCGCGGGTGAGAATGAATCCCAGTCCCTTTGGGGCTCAGACCTTGCAGTTATGTTGCTCCACACGCCTTTCCTTTCGCTCTGAGAGGTCACCAGGGCGTGACCAAGGTGAACTTTGCGCGTAGTGTATCCAACAAACACACAGGAGGTAAGGTTCTAAACAAGTTGGACAGGCAATAGAAATTGCAAATAGAGTGTAGGCCTGGTTCTATGATTGGAGAGAATGCTGAGCATTTGAGATTTATAACGAATCAGACAGGGGGGAAACATCATGCTGGAGGACAACGAATTCATGACGAGATGTTCCAAGTCAAGTTGCAGGTTTTCCATGGCAAATCCCTACGTGTAGGATACAGGTGATAAGGCTTGTTGGGCATGCATGGTACAAACGCCGTGATTTTCCGTTCTCTTGGCCTCCACAATGAACTGATAATAACTCTCATACTTGTCGACGCGACCTCTATTAACCACTTGACTCAACCTGGGGCACGTAGTGACTGGTTTCTCAACAGGACTCGACTTTCTTGGAAAAGACATACCCGTACCTCTTATACAAGTTTCTAATATAACGTCCCTTCCCTTTTCCAAGGGCCAACTAGACACTTGCTGACTTCAAACTCGCGGTGTTACATACCTAAATTCACATGTCCGGGCGCATGGGTCACAACGTGACTTTAAAATCGACTCTAAATGGAAAGAAAAATGGCGACGCTAACAACTGGCTCCAACGAGGATGCTATCCTCCCTGTGAGGTAGCAAATAATAGTAGACCAAGTGCCTGACCATTGGGATTTATTCGACCTCTAGACATTGGGGAAAACAAACTAAATCTATCGACGCGGCTTCTAAGACTTCAACATAAACTTAGGGCCTTCACTTCAGGCTTTAATTTTCTGCTGACCTACAGACTCGACAAAAAAATGAAACGACTATTTACAATGACAAATGACTTAGACAGATTTTATTTCATCAGGTAATGTTTGAGGAACCTATTGTTTACAGGGCCCCAATCAAAATTTTCTCCATCTAATCCTTCTAGAAAATAAGCATTTTTTCCGCTATGATCGCAGATTCTAAACTTTCCCATCCAAAGGTGGTTGAACTTTGCATGCTTCCCTTTACCTTCGTTTCTTGTGTCCCATCTCAAAACTATGTCACCCTGTCAGAAATCTTCTGGCTTAGAACGCTTATCGAAGGCTTTCTTTATCTTTTCATGATGGAGCTACGACCGATTATACACCTGCTCTCTCTCCTGCTGCGTGTGAATTATCTGATTAATCCTCCTCTGTGCAGCATTTGGCTTGACCTCCTGTTGTTGTAACAACTTCTTGACGGGCGGTCCCAGTGAAGTAGGGAAAATTGTGTCCGCACCGTAAATGATCTGGAAAGGCAACATTGATATAGATTTCTTGGTGGTGACTCGGTCTGCCCACAACGTGTAGATAAGATTTTTATGCTAGGCTCTCTTGTTTTCTTGCAGGAGTCTTTTGATAATCCTGGTCAGGCTCTTATTTGAGGATTCTGCTAACCCATTTCCTTGCGGATAGTATGCCATAGAATGCCCCAGGGTTATGTTGTAGTCCTGACAAAAATTTTCCATCCTCTTAGACTTGAATGTGGCTGCATTATCTGTAACGATCTTAACGGGACACCCAAACCTTGACAAAATGTTATTCTCTAGGAATTGGATAATGATTGCATCGGTAGCTTGTTTCGTGGGGATCGCCTCTATCCATTTTCTGAAATAGTCGATGGTCGTGATTATCCATTTGTGTTGTGCAGAAGATGGCGGGTTTATCTCTCCTATAAAATCTAGACCCCACTGCATAAAAGATTCTTTGACTGAGATCGGCTTTAGTGGCAGGGGCTGCAATTTCTTTCTTCCGTTGAAAATCTGACATTCATGGCAGCTGGAGACCTCCTTATATACGTCAGCGAAAATTTTAGGCCAGTAATAACCTGCCCTCAAAATTTTGCGCGCAGTGGTCTTCCAATAGTGGTGTCCTCCACAGTCGCCTTTGTGAAATTCTTGTATGGCCCGCTTCGCGTCATCTTCCAGTAAACAACTCAAAAATATTCCCTCGGGATATTTCCAGTAGAGTGAGTTGTCCAGGATGCAGAATTTAACCGCTTTGAGCTTGAAAAATCTGGCCTTAGTCTTACTCACACCCAGAGGGGCCTAGAGATTCTCCAACACATAGATGTTGTTTGCGTACCATGGTGAATCGATGAATTGCTGAGGTGCCTGCACAGGTTTTTCTTCTTGGGGACATTCCGATAGATCAACAATGAAGTTCATTCCTACAATGTCACAGTCTGGCCTTTGATTAGCTTTGTAGGCTTGATTTCAAGGTCATATTCTAACACGGCCGCTATCCACTTGCCTCTCCTTCTTTCGGGTCAGGTTGAGTCAGAATATCTTTTACTGAGCTGTTGGGTACACAAGCGTTAACATGGGAGTGAAATATGTATGTCCCGAATTCTTTCAAGGATTTCACTAAGGCATACACTTGCTTTTCCATGATGTCATACTTTAGTGGAGCGTCATGCAGCGTCCGTCTGAAACAGGCTATGGGTTTCTCGAAATCCTGCTCGTCCTTATGCAACAGTACACCAACAATAGTGTTCTCTGAGGCGAATGAAAATAGGAAGAAATCTTTCGTAAAGTCTGGACTGGCTAGCACAAGAGCTTTAGTCAATGCCACTTTGATATCCTCAAAATATTTCTTGGCCTCCGGGTTCCACTTGATCTCATTTCCCTTCCTGAGCATGCAAGTTATGTGTTTTATGATCTCCGCCAGGTTTGGGATGAATCTCCTTAGAAAGTTCACCTTTCCCAGGAAAGATTGCACCTCCTTTTTACTGCGCGGGGCACCGATCTTTAGGATCCCTTCAACCCTACTAGGGTCTATATTAATTCCCTCCTTGGAAATGATGTGCCCTAACATCTTTCCTTCTTCCACCGCGAAATGCAACTTCTTTGGATTTAGTGATATGCCGAACTTTATGCACTTCTAAAAAAATATCTTTAGGTGCTCAAGATACTGTTTGTTGGAGGCAGAGTACACGGTGATGTCGTCCAGATAAATCACAATGAATTTGTCATTTTCATCAGCAAACACGATGTCCATGGCCCTCTAAAAAGTGGCTCCAACATTCATCAGGTCGAATGACATCTTGGCATACATGAATGTTCCCCATGGAGTTGTGAACACCATTTTCTCTTTGTCATCCAGGTGGACCATGATCTGGTTATACCCTGAGAACACGTCCAACATGGACATCTTCTAGGACCCCACTACATTTTGCAGGATGTAGTCCATTTTGGGAAGGGGGTAGTGGTCCTTGAGAGAAACTTTATTTAAATTTCGGAAGTCCACACACAGTCTTATCTCGCCGCTTTTATTTCTCACAGGTACCAAATTAGCTGCCCATTTTGAGAATCTCAAAGAAACAATAATTTTAGCATTGAAAAGATTCTTTATCTCCTTCTCGATCAATGACGACAATAAGGGATTTATCTGTCTCATCTTTTGCTTGAAAGGTTTCTAATGTTCCTTGAGAGGGATAACATGTTGGATCACTTTTGTGTCATACACTTTCAGGTCATCGTAGCTCCATGCGAAGACGTCCAGGAAGTCTTTCATGAGATTTAAATAGTCCTGCTTCACCTCTGGACTGAGTGTCTTGGATAATTTTACCATCTTCGGATTCTCCTCAGTCTCGATGTTGCAGTCTTCCACATCTTCTTCGCTTGCAGTGATCTTGGGGTTCTTAACCACATCATTCTTGTCAAACATCTTTTCCAGCGGAACCAACCCCTTTGGAATAACATTATTTTTCAATTGTATGATGTCCCTTCCCGCGATTTGGTTTTGGAAAGGGTCGTTGCTACCGCGCACATCCACGCTCTCATCTTCGTTGCCACAACATTCATCGTCAATGTTTGTATTAGTGAACTCATTGCTCATAAGGAGGAATATTTCCACCTGCTTGTCATCATCGAACACTTGCTAGTGTTTAATATTATCAGGCACTATTGACCTGTGCCTGACCTCAATTTCATACTTCTTGTTTGGGAATATGGGGATCTTAAAAACCAAGGCTGAGGTGGCCAACGCATTAGCGATCGGATTTTGATCTCTAGGGATAGTAGTGTTAATATTATGGTAGTTGCAGGAGATATTTACCTCCATGTGTGAACCTGATGAGAATAGAAGACTTCGGGAAGCAAGAGAAACCCTAATGAGTTGGCTAATAACCCTAGAAGCCTTGTTGGCTCAAGAAGATAAATTATATTAGGCTATTAGCCTCCAAGAGAAGAAGTTGGCCAAAAATAATAATAATATACTGAACAAACACATATTCAGAAGGAGAAGTTGGCCCCAGCAAAACTGCCAGGACTACTATAAATACAAGGCACCAGTTCTCATTTGCAGCATCTCAGAATTGCAGTTTCCCAGTTGGTGCACACTGCAATTCCAGTTTGGTGCGCACATGTGGAGGAGGGTTGCAGGTGCGCTGTAGCAGTAGCAAGTTTTCAGTATTGGGTTGAATATCTCTTGGATAGGGTTTGGACTATCTGATCAACTCTTTGTGATGTGTTATCCTTAGGGAATGATGTGCTACCCTTTGTTTGGCTATCTAGCCTAGGGTTTGCTTCCGGAGGAATTCTCAGTCAAGGTTAAGGTGCTTGGAGGGAGGCTTTGGCCTATGGTTGGGTGACGAAGGTATCGTCAATGGTAAAACGAGCACACCATCTTCTATATTCTAACAGGTTATGGGCCCAAACCCCTTCAGTCAGCCTAAAACGCTGGAAGGAAACATAACCACTAGATATTAAGCTCGTTGAGGAACTACCGATAGGGTTACTAGCAGGAGTAGCTTCCAAAAGCATTGCAGCTAGGGTTACTAGCAAAAGCAGTTGCAAAAACCCTAAACCTCTTGTTGGGGCACCTTACGTGACAAGATTGACCTAATCTCTGGATAGATCAGTGCGCCCTATCCCAACGCATCTCCTGGTACTCTAAGAAGGCCAAGACGTGAAATTTTGATTTCTGGTCAAATCTAGGGTTTGACCAAGTCAAGCAAGCCATGATGAACTCTATGAAGTTTGAGAACAAGCTAGATTGAGCCTCTAACTTCAGAGCATGGAAGACAAGGATTGACCTCATCCTTTCTAAGAATAAAGTGTTGGA
>SNQJ01S0144088.1:0-12368 GCA_010110895.2 Picea sitchensis
CATAACGTCTTTGAGCACTTGTCTGGGAAAGGGGGTTTCATGCACATGTTTAAATAACTTGATTATTGGATGTGATTGACATTGCTATGATCCCTGTGACTTATGAGCCCATGGAGGGCGTACTTGTTGTAGGGCCACACCCGACGGATAGGTACACATGGGGAGATGATTAGTTCGAACCTCCATAGGGCTAAAAACCCACCAGATGGATGCTGAGACCCCGGCCAGGGGCACAAACAGATCATAGGTTTGCATCGGAAAGAGAGGAGGACGTACCACCAGAGACAGCCCGATAGGCCTGGACCCAGGGGGGTCTTTCCCTTCTCACCATGATGTAGGCCTTGGAAGGCCCATGACGTCACCCATGTGACCCATGACATCACCCAGCGTTTTGAACACTTTGGAGGCAATTGTGTGCCAAGTGGCACGTGTGGTTTGATCCAAAGGCCCAAGGAGGCCTAACGTTTTCCTCCTTGAGGCCAATGTTGCCCTAAAAAGGCCTAACGTCACCCTAAAAGGGCATGACGTCACCTTTTCAGCTTGATTTAGGGTTTTATTATGTCATTCAATGTAAAAATTGGATATTACATGTAACTGGCCATGTCGGCCTTTTTTGACCTAATTCTGGTCATTGATATTGTATAAATAAGGGTTTTTGCCCTTGTATTTTTCATCATCTTTCACTCACACTTGGTGAGGTCTGAAATTTGCACCCTACTTAGGGTTTATTTGCTGAAATTTTAGGTGCACTTGTTGAAGGAGGCTAATTTTGGACTATTTTGGCAATTTTCTTGGTGGAAGTGTTCAACTAGGGTTTTGCTTGATGATTCTTGATGAATGTAAGTAAGATTTCTACAATTCTTCTTAATTGAATGGTTATGGTTATGTTTATCTTGCATTTACATTAAGACTATGAAATTGCTAGTGTAAAACCCTAGGAAGTCAAGCACATGTTATTGTCCTTGCATTAAAAGCTTCTACCTACTAGATTTTGCCAAGAAGCCGATTTTCCTTGAAGCTTTGCTAGAGGCCTTGCCATTGCAACACCCTAGCATTCTTGCTTCATCCAAGTCGTCATTCGCTTCATCTTTGACCAAAGGAGGAAAACTACTAAGGCCTAGGGTTACCTACACCTTAGTAGTTATTTTCCCCCTAGGGTTTGGTAGTTGAAGCCTTGGGTTACCAACACTTCAACTATTAATCTCTCTTGTCTTTGGCTCTCCTACTATCATCATTTTCCTTCAACATTTGAAGCCATCTAATAGACTCCATTAGCCCTAAAGGCACTAATCTAAGACTTTCTATTGAGTGACTGACCAAAACAACCATCAAAACCTACACCTTAAGCTTTCTACTAACCACTTCTTACATTAGAATAGCCTAACTTACTAACTTTATTGTTGTTGTTACTAAAGTAAGCTACAGCCACATTTTGCAGCATTAAAAGCATCTAAAAGCAATTGAAAAGTTTGATTAATGCATTGCCTTACTTGCTTATGAGAAATGCTAGTATTCTGATGTTAATGATTGATTATTCTTGGTCATTTTGAAGCTATTTAAGGCACTTATTGTGAAGTCATTGTCTTATAAATATTGCTGCTATAAATTTCAGTTTACTTCACATTTATATCAGCCATTGATTTTATTCATAAAGTCCAAGGTTTTATGAAGTACTAACGGCAAGTTGTACTTGCAAAAGATATAGTTTCTTGTTGCTTTGTTCCAAGCAAGTACAATCTTGATATTTCATCACTTCATTGGTTAAAACCCCGGGACTTTTTGATCAGTGGTGACTTGTGAGAGGGGACCTTTTAATAGATATCTTAACCTTGCCTTCTCAAACCCCCAGGTCATCAAGGACGTCTCCCCTGGGCCTTCAACCCTAAATAGAAAGAGGCATCCTATTGTGGTGACAGTGATAGGATAACCTCAAATTACGCCAATTTGCTCTCCATTACCCTTCCCTTTGATCAAAGTACAAATTGTGCAATAACAGGTATGTGGTGACATTTTCAGCTTTGGTCATCTTGATGCCCTTCAATTTCTCCCTCAACACCATCTTCCTATTTTCATTGGAACTCTGGTAAAGCTTGGTTAAGGAGTCCCACATCTCGTAGGCATTGGATTTCCCAATCACATGTGGAATCACATGGTCCTTGATGGCATCAAGGATAATTCTTTTCGCCTTGATATTCTTCTTGGTGTAGGCTGCCAAAAGAGCAGCATCTGTAGGCACAGTCACAGGACTCGTTTTTGTGTTCTCCACAATATCCCACAACTCATTTTCCTGCAGTATCAGTGTGATTCTTTCCTTCCATGGGCTGAAATTAACAGCCCCATCCAATCTGTCCTCAACCCTCAAACCAGTGGCCATGACCTTCTCAACTGAAATTCAAGTCCAACAAAAAATCTACTAGGTGAAGTACCTTCTCTTCTCAGAAAAATCTCTGACTTTAATGGCTGAAATATTTATGTTCTTCTCCTCTAACCAGCTCTTATACCATGTAAAATTTTCAGACCCCAACCCAGTTTCAAGTCTCACTGAGACACAGTTAAATGCCCAACCCACATTGCACATTTACTGCTGCAAATTAGTAAGCATGAAATTAAATGCTCAAAACTGGAACACAAGAAGTCTGCTACAGCACTTTAACTAGAAATAAATCATACACAGAAAATTCAACACAGAGATTTGGTCTACAAATTCAGACCCTGGAAAAACCCACAAAGGGTAAAACCATTGAGAGAGGGGAGGCTTTTATTATTCAAAGAAATGAGAGATATTTACAGCAGTCGTCTTCAGTAATTAATACACACTTATCTCCTTTTCCGTGCATAAACTCAGCATAGAAAATAATGCCAAAACTGCTTCTTGATTTATGTGCCCAGAAATCCGTACAATACGGTCTCACTATTGTTGTTGTACTTTGTCTCAATTTCTGTGCTCAAAAATCTGTACAATACGGTCTCATTGATGCTGCTGTAGTTTGCCTCGATTTATGTGCTCAGAAACTACCTTGGAATTCATGCCACAATCTGCTCATATGGTCTCTCTCCCGGCTCGACTCTCTCAAGCTCTTTCTCTCTCAAACTCTAGGAATGAATGAATGAGAGCGCCTTAGTCTCTAAGTAGACTTGGTGGAGGAAACTGAAGAGTCATGACTTTTCATTTTCCCTCACAAAATTCCAAAAGTAACATTTAATTTTATCTCTCATAAAATTAATTTCTAGAGACCTCTTTTGGACACTTTCTCACCCCTAGGCGCCTAGGTGATGAGAAACACTTGTCCTTGGTACTTTTATTTAATTATTTTAACATAAATGAAGGAAGAAGCAGCCCTATTACTGTTGAAAGTGAAGAAGAGGACCGCAGTAAGACTGCTGTAGCATTGGGAGAAAGCTTTGAAGGAGAGACAACAATCAAAGTGTTGTACAAGAGAAAGAGATTACTACCCATGGTGAGCTTGTAGAAGATGAAGCAGAGGTCGAGGTAGCAACCATATCAAGTACTTAAAGAGATTGCAGCCATGAGAAAGTTGCAAACTTGAAAGGCACATTCGAAGGAAAGACTACTGAAAAAGGCATCGGAGCAACAGTTAAAGACCCCACAACAGTGGAAAAGGTCACAAAAGTTGGGAATGAGAATCAGGCAACAGTAAGGAATGCTACAATGGAATGGAAGAGATAACCTTGAAGGCTATGGAAGCATAATGCAAACATAAAAATGTTGTCATTGTCAATTTTGATTGCGAAGGAGAAGGTTCCTATGCCGAAGAGGAGCATAAGAGTGAGAGAAATGTCCATATAAGGGATGGACACGAGGATGATGATGCTACCATAGCAGCAGTGCAAGCAATGGAAGAGAAGACAACCCTTGGAGTTGCAAATGCAACAGTGAAAACTACAAAAGACAAAGAGGAGGTTATAGAAGGAATCCATGTTTTATCATACCATTTATTTGTTGATGTATGTGCAATGATAGACAATAGCATTGAGGCTGCAAGAGTAAATAAGGAAGGGCACCATGAGGAAGTGCCAACTTGGCTGCTAAACAGCATAAGCAAAGAAGAAGATGATGATGATGACGACGTGGAGGAACTTGCAACAATAGGCATGCAAGAAGAGGAAATTGTAATCAATTTGCAGGCAGTTTCAACATTCCATATATGCATGCCCGAAATGGAGGAAGGGGAAGGAGAATGTACTTGCAGTTGTATGCATGCACAGAGGCTTGTATTTTCACTGAGGCAAAGCAATGGAGGAGGCATCAGTGTAAGAGGTGCCCAAGGAACTCGTCAATTCCTTTGATGTCTCTTTTTCTTTGACCACAGGGATTGAGGTGCAGGGGGGTGGAATGGCCAAGGAAACACCACCTAAAGGCAAACTTATGGGAACTCTCGTTTTCCCTAACAAATGTTGTTGTACTTTGATTGCAGGAATAGGAAGCATGTACACTGCTACACATATAGAAGATAAGCACATCGTAGACAAAAGCTTGGAAGAAGTAGAGGATGAAGCCTTCGTTATCACAACCAAGGAAGAGGATAAGAGACACTTTGAAGAAGTATTCATGCCTTGGAGTACCTAGGAAGAAGAATACCACCAATAGATGGTGAATTGGAAGAAGATAATTGGTAGGAATTATGCCAATGAGGGAAATGAAGAGAACAAGATGAGGGACCTTATTGTGTCCATGAAGCATCCAAAGGAAATGGTGCTTACTGTGTTAGTGGCCCAAGAAGAAGCAATATACATTACACTTTCAAGCACCAATGGAAAATTAAGAGGCACGAGGGACTGTGTTGAGATGGATATGGAGTCATCCTGCTCCATGAGAGATTTATTTGCAGTAGAGAAGAGCTCGTGGAGCCATGAGAAAGTTTCCAGGAGCAAAGTGCAAAACCAAGAGAGGTTCAAGGTGTGGAGTTAGAGGAAGAAGCGAGAGAGGCACAAATTTTCCCATGTGCATGTCAAAATGGCATATGCAATGAGGTAAGCGGAGTCGGATGAATTACTCTACTTCCATCTATTGATTCTACCAGTTTAGTGAACAGAAACTCACTTTTCTTCTTACCAGGGAAGACTAACGTAGGAGCGCCCCACCATCGCATGCAGGAGTTTGGGACTCACAGCTTTTCAGAACACTTGGGTTCTGTTATCACTCAAAAATACACCACAGGACAACTTTGACTCCAAGACCTGCAGTAAGGAAAATTGAGTAATAATTGATAAGCAATTATCCCTATGTCACTAGTTGAGTGCTTCTCCGTTCGGATTGGTGCTTTTCCAATCACAGGGGAGTGTCCCTAGTGCTTCATGCACTGAAAATTACTTTAAAATCTGTGTGTTAGTATAGTATGATAAATCAGCACACAAATAATGGCCCTTGGCTGCAATTAAGCAAGCAAAGACCCCAGAAAATTGATAGTTAAAAGATGTGAGAGAACTTCAGTTTGCAATAGCGAGATATGAAGAGAAAATAGAGAGGAATATGCACTCTAAATGATAAACACAACCAAATTAGAGGCAAGAAAACAACTTACATTGCTGCCCAAAAAGCTATTATTGCACCAACAAGTTCAAAGAGTTGAGACAAACATCATAGTTAAACTTTATCTTTGTATTAGTTAAGAGATTGGCTGCACCATAGAGACAGACTACATGACTCATCACAATAATATGGCTCTGCATAGAGTACAAGAAGAAAGAAGAGAAGAGGAGAAGATGGAAAAGAAAGGTTGCTAGCTGTTCACTCCAAAAGACTCTACCAAACAATGAGCATTCGCCCTTCCTTTATAGCTTCTTGAGCTCACTAAAGAAGGCGCCTGGCTCATGTAAGAGCTCCTCCAAAAATATCCTAGCCATGCACTCTCCTAAATGAAGTCAACCTTCTTCATGTGCCATCCTTAATTCTCTCTAAACTAAAGAAGACCAAAAATAAAGTGAAGTCGCCCTGTCTATAATTATCCCAAGCTCATGTGCGTTTCTTTATCTCTCCATGTGGTGTTTTACTGAAGATAAACTAAAGTCTTTCTCAAAATAAATTGGTCGTCCAAAAATACCAACTTCCTCATGCAAGGTCGTCTCTAAAATTAGCTAAGCTAAGCTCATGCAAGGTCACCCTATCTAAAATTATAACTTTCCCTCTTTATGATTTTGCAATTTTTAAAAGAAGATGGAACTAGAAGGGCACCTCTCTTTACCAAGAATAGCTGAGTCATCCACCTGGAAATAGAACTTAATGCATGGCACTAAACTTTAGGCCACCACCAAATTTACCCAACAAGGTGCCTAGGGTTTGCTTCAAGACACATTGCCACATGGCACTTGTTGGTGTCCAGGTATGAATGATTTATTCACCCTTTTCCTACATTAATTTATCAATCCGGGTGCGTATTCTTTCAAGGCAACGCGCAAGGTATATGCAGGGGCAAAAGCACAGTCGGTTCTGGCCAAGGGTTCACGATTAAGATTCAAAACACCGCTGTGAAACTGAATTGATTACAACTTCTGAAAAGCAATCATAAGAATTAAAACACTGTAACAGCACACAAAAACTGATAAATAATATACACAGAAAGACGCAGCACCTGATCAGATGAGCGGGCCCAGCTCTCTGATCAGGGCTGCGTTAGTCACAACGAAGATTAAAATAGCAAAACAGATGATGCTCTATAAATCTGAAAAGGGTTATTACAATATCAATGGGGGCATCCCCTGTTACAGGAATAAACTGTCTTTTATACAAGGAGAGGGAGAACAACTTCTTTCCCCAAAACATGGTAACCGTATCCCCAAAAATATACATTAGTTGGACCGGCACCAGTACCAGATAGACAAGATCAGCAAGATGCCCAAGATGGTACGAAGAACTGCGACTCCAGCTGCGCGGCCTCCTTTTGGCTTGGTCGTTGCTGTCCTCAAAACAGCTGAACAACGGATCTGCCGCGGGATACTGAAGCCTTGATTCCTGTTCTCCAGAAGCTGCGGTCAAAACATTTGTTTTAGTGCTGCGAATAGGCAAAACTCCGTGACTTCATTTCATTAATAAAATATTCCAATAGACAAGGTAGGGGCATTTACCTTACAAGTTTAGCATAGTAAACATAGGTAAATTAGTGCAAAAAGGGTCAAAAAGGTAACGGAAATGAAGCAGAAAGATAGCCCGATTTGGTGCTCAACATCTCCCCCCAACTAGCCTTCTGCATGCCCTCATGCAGTTCGCCGCCTCCGCAGGTCTGGATTTCGTTGACTGTTGGCTTCCTGAAAATGGGCGAGATCATATTCTTCGGCCATCTCTGTCCCTGGAACTTTAAAGCCCTCTGAAAGGAGGACTTCTTCCCACCAATCTTCCGGGATGATATACGCTGGAGTGTAATCTTCTACTGGCAACCAAATAGTGGGAAATTGAAACCGAAGTCCCATCCATCGGACCCCTCATGTTCGGATACATGCCACGTATCTGGGCACTCTGGGGAGCACTCGTGCAAAATTTGGTGCCCCAAAAGGTTCCCTGTTCCGGACGGCTGTAGGTGTCATCATCCACCTTTTCTGACAACAATCAAGGGCCTCTTCATGAAATGTGACTATTTGCTTAACACAAAGATCAAGGCACCAATTTTGTGTCCTTAACATTTTGTCCCATTCCCCTCAATTCCTAAAAAGGTGTTGTGTTTAGTGAACANAACATAAACAGCTTTGTAACCTGATTAGATTCAAATGTGTTAAAAGCCTTCTGCCAGCTGCTCTGGTTGAGAGTGTAAGAGGTGAGGGCCCTTAAATGAATGTCTCCCACATATGGGACCAGATTGAATTCTCTGTCCAGGCGCAGCAGATACCCATGCAGGTAAAATTCACACATCAAATGCTGGGTTGGTACGTCGTGGTGCCTCATTATTCGGAGGAATTGTACACCATTTTCTATTTTATAACAAATCTCGTTTTTTATGCTCTCCATGCAGAATAAAAGAAAACGTTCATGTAAGAATAAAGAATAACAAGAAGCAGGGGGGCGACATGCCATCACCTCTTGCTCCAATTTAAACAACTGCTCCTTATCAGTTTTCAGCTCTGCTACTTGCTTTTCCAGTTGTTCCATCTTGAGTTGTTGCTTCGCATGCCTTAATCTCATGATGTCTATATGCGCCACATATTCAAAAATAGTCATGGAGGCTTGATCCTGAGCTCTTCTGACCTCGTTTTGATATTGAGCCGCAGTAGATTTCCAAGTCTGTACTTCGGCCATTAAGGCACGCTCACGGTCTTCAAACAATCGCTCGACCGGGTCTGTTTGAGTAGCAGCAGAGGTTATGGCTATCTGGTTCATCTGAGTCTCTGTTTCTACTCCTATGGCCTTGGACTTTTTGGCTTGCTGCTTATATTTCTTCATCCCCGTCTGCATTTTGTGTACCTGTTTCCTTAGTTTCCTGACCTCCATCTTAAGCCGCATTGTCTCTTTAGACTGTGGCTGATGTTTTTGTTTGACTGGGAGTCTTACGACCTTCTCGCCTGGCTCTTCCATTGGCTCATTCGTTGGGACTGCTTCGTTTGGTCCCTCCTCTTTGCCAGCGGCTATTTCCTCTTATTGCCCGCTCACCGCAACCAGTGGTGCCCTTGCGAGATGCTTTCCTACTAATGTATCTGTTGGCTGAGTAGCATCCACTCCACATGGTTGTGGCTTTTGTGATAAAATTGGAGGAATGGCGAGATCTTCTTCTGTGCGCCGAAGGGAACGAGTTCGCCTTGCTCCTCTTGGAATAAAGGAGAAAAAGGAGAACTGGCAGGGATCTTCAATGTTCGGTCCCGAGGTCGACACTGGTTCTTGTGGGTCAGCGCCAACCTCACGCCCTAGTTCTCCTAGTACTTCCTCCATGGGTTCCATGGCTTCTATGGTCGGGGTGGTCACGACCTCTTCTTCATTCGGGTTATCCTCCTCCATCGAATCCATGGTGACAGGAGGTTCTTGTGGGGTAGCCTCAGTCGCAATATCGACCAATTCACCCGCTTCTGTCTGTTGTGACCCCGCTTCTATGGTTATCATGCTATCAATTTGCTCTGCTAGTTCCACAGGCGAGGCTGGTTCTTGTGGGACAGCCTCAGTTGTGGTACTAGTGGGCCTTTCTGTGTCAACTTCCGCGTCTTCCATTGGTTCCATGGTTTCGGCTTGCTCTTAGGGAGCAGCCTCTTCTTCAAATTCCTCGGCGTCCATCTCCATCTCTTTCGGTTCCTCCTGGTCAACATAATCATCTTCTCCTGCATTTTCCTCCTTTGTGGCTTCTGGTTCACCTTCTCTAGCATTTTCTCCCTCCGTAGCTTTTGGTTCATCTTCCCTGGCAGCCACAGCGGTCGCTACTTCTTCCTCTATGGAATCCCAAAAAATTTCCCACAGGATCAAGATTCGTCTGATCGTATTCATTATTAACAGTTGAACCAGCCCATGGTGGGTGATGACCGCCAATACCTTTCGCGACTCCTAAGCCGAATGTGCCATTAGGTGAAGGCTTCTCAATAAGAAATAAGGCACATTCAGTGAGAAAGCCTCTGCTTGGGAAAATCGCAGGTGAATTAGTATTCGGAGATGGTATTTGAATATGGTGGAGTATCTCCCTTCGCAAGTCATATATCTCATGACGAACTCTGCTACTTTTCCCCATGGATGTGACAGCAAGTTTCGGTCGTATCCTCGACCTTTCTGCACGATGCTTTCTCCTGCCTGTAAAAAGGCTTCGGGAAATTCCGGAAGGACAGACCTTCTTGAAAACCATCATTGTCCGTTTTGAGGGAGTCCACTGACTTCTGCGATGGCTTCCTCTGTCACAGGGATTTCAATTCTGTGGACCCGAGAGCTTCCTTCTCTCAAGTTGAGTGCAAATTCTGTCGCAATTTCTTCGTTTGACCCTTTCAACCTGTCAAAGTAAGCATTCCAACCCGCATTTTCAAAGACCTGCCATACCTCCTGATTGTTCTGAACTCTCGTTGTATCTTCAGGCTCATGCTGCACAGATCGTCCACCCATTGTTGTAGAGGCGGAGTCAGCATGACGAATGTAGTTAGCTGGTAGGGGAAAATGACAGGGCTCCAAACCATTGGCAACTGAAATAACATCATGTCAGTTTTTGGGGCAACGGATGAAACAGCGCTAGTATTGCTGGAAAATGATGACAGATTATGGCGACATTATCAGAGATTTAATGCAGCGTGTTGGGGAGGTGACTAATTATGGCTCTACGCGTACGAATATGCATTCCAACATATCACAGTTATGATTACGAAGTACCGAAATCATTGGATTCTGTTTGGTGAGGATCGTGTGTCATGAATGCTTTTTCATGGTACGCCCTCGTTTATTATGACGGTTCCCCCCCAACTTAATTACGGTCGTCCACAGCACGTTTTGATGTCTTTTTGGAATATTTTAATTAAATCCATAAAAGTCAATAGAGACGTACCTGGGGACCTACCTTATGGTGGAGTAACAGCAAGATGTCTGAGGGAGTAACGGCAGCAAGGTGTAACAGCAGCAAGGAGTAACAGCAACAGTGAGTAACAACAACGACGGAGTGACGGCCATTATAGGGTAATGGCACCGATGGAGTAACGGCACCGGCGGAGTAACAGCACTGGCGAAGTATCAGCAGTTGCGGAGTAACAGCACCGGTGGAGTAACGACAGTTGCGGAGTAACAGCACCGGCAGAGTAACGACAGTTGCAGAGTAACAGCATACACCAGTGGAGTAACAACGACGTTTTTGTAGCAGCACTGGTGGAGTAACGGCGCTGAGTGTTATATTTCTCCTGGTCATGTTCCTTTGTTATTCCTGCAAAACACAAGCAAGTAAATTTTTATTTATTTATTTATTTATTTATTTATTTTTCTTTTTTTTTAAGACAGAGTGAGAGTGTCCTTCATTCCAACAACCATTAAATCAGATGAATCAGAAAGGTGTTTGACAAAGGCATTTCTAGAGGCTAGACAGTGATATAGTTTTAGAAAGTGTCCTTTTACTAAGAACGAGGTATGATTCTCATCTATTGTAGTTAATCTAACCATTCCATTGTCGAACACTGCGTCCACTTGATATGGCCCCATCCAGCGAGTGCAAAGCTTGCCTTTGAAATCCTTAAATCGGGAGTCGTAAAGTAATGCCCAATCTCCCACATGAAACACCTTACTTTTGATAAATTTATCATGCCATTTCATTCTCTGTTGTTGAACAGTAGTGGTCTTCTAGACAACTACTGACCGAATCTCGTCCAACTCATTCAACTGTTCCAGTCGGTGTTTCTGTGTTTCTGATAGGTCTAAGCCTACTTCAAGAGCTGTTCTAAGTGTACTGATCTCAAATTCCACCGGAAACAAGGGGACTTTCCCATTGACTAATTCAAATGGGGAAAACCCAGTTGTGTTCCGCCATGTTGTTTGGTATGCCCATAAGGCTTCTGGAAGTTTCTGTGCCCAGTCCCAGCGATGACTTGCTACTGTTTTTGTCAAGATATTTTCCAATACCTTGTTTGTGCTTTCTACTTGCCCGTTCGCCTGGGGGTGATAGGGGGTTGTCACTCTATGTTTGACCCCATATTTCTGCATCATCTTTCCTATCATGTGAGATGTGAACTGTGATCCTCCATCCGACATAATTTCCCTTGGAGTACCGTATCGGGCAAAGATTTCTTCAAAAAGAAAGTCTGCCACTACTTGCTCTGTTGCTCTTGTGACCGCTCTAGCTTCCACCCATTTAGTTACATAATCAGTGCAGACCAGGATGTAAGCTTTCTGATGAGAAGGTGGGTTGAAGGGTCCAACAAAATCGATGGCCCATTTCTCAAATGGTTCAAGGACTATCTGGGGCTGTAGAGGCATTTCATCTACTTTCCTAGGTTGTCCCATCCGTTGGCAGCTATCACACCTTCGGACATAATCCCGAGCATCACGAAAGATGGAGGGCCAGTAATATCCCATTTGCAGCACTTTGTGACCTGTTCTTTTATCTGCAAAATGTCCTCCACAGGGTCCATCATGTGCAGCCTTCAGTATCTCATAGATATCACCTTCCGCCACACAACGCCGAATCTGTTGGTCAACCCTTGTATGAAAGAGATATCCTACCATCCATGAATATCGGGTACTCTAGTGAATAATCTTCCTTTGCTCCTTATATGAAAGATGATGAGGCACCTTCCCTATAGCAAGATAATTAGCAATATCTGCATACCACGGAGTGTTAGCAGATACTACAAAAAGATGTTCATTTGGAAAATTATCTTCAATAGGTGTATTCTTACCATCATGTTCTATCCTAGATAAGAAATCTGCAACCACATTGTCCTTCCCTGGTTTATCTACTATAGTAATATCAAATTCCTGTAGT
>SNQJ01S0144088.1:12418-24337 GCA_010110895.2 Picea sitchensis
ATTGTCCTTCCCTGGTTTATCTACTATAGTAATATCAAATTCCTGTAGTATCAAAAGCCATCTTGTGATACGACCAGGGGTAACAGGTTTATTCATTAAATACCTGATGGCTGCATGATCAATATGCACAAAGGTAGGATACCCGGTAATGTAGTGCCGGAATTTATTGATGGCGTAAATGACAGCAAGGAACTCTTTCTCAATCACTGTGTAGTTTAATTCAGCAGGAGCCAAATTCTTACTAACATAGTAAACTGCGTATGGTACCTTGTCCTCTTGCTGTCCTAATACTGCACCAATCGCTATTTGGGAAGCATCCGTATGAATATGGAAAGGTAATGCCCAGTCCGACCCTCTAAGAATCGGAGCGCTACAGACCAATTCCTTAATTTTCGTAAAGGCTGCATCACAGTCCTCTGTCCACACAAAATCTGAATCTTTTGTTACCAATTGAAAAAGTGGATGTGCTACTTTAGCAAAATTTTCTATAAAACGCCTATAATAACCAGCACAACCAATAAAGTTGCGTACCTGCGTGGGCGTTTTGGGTGTCGGGAAATGTTGAATTACCTTTATCTTTGTTGGGTCCATCCGGATTCCTTCAGCTGAGAGCAAATGTCCCAGAACAATTCCCTCTTTCATCATCATATGGCATTTTGTCGTACTCAGCGAGACACGCGCTTGTATACACCTTTCGAGAACTTTTTCTAAATTTTTCAGTGCTTCAGGAAATGAATCCCCATATGGAGTAAAGTCATCCATGTAGATTTCAACACTGTCATTTATCAAATCAGAGAAGATTCCCAAAATTTCCCTCTGGAACGTTGCAGGAGCATTACACAGGCCAAAAGGAAGGACTCGGTATGCGAATGTTCCCCAGGGGCATGTGAAAGTGGTTTTGTCCTGATCTTCAGGAGCTATCTGGATCTGGTTATACCCACTAAACCCATCTAGAAAAGAAAAAAACTTTTTACCAGCCAATGTGTCCAAAACTTGATCAATAAATGGCAAAGGAAAATGATCTTTCTGCGTTGCTTTATTTAATTCTCGATAATCCACGCATATCCGCCATTTATCATTTTTCTTAGGGACCATTACTAATGGGGAGACCCATTGGCTATTTGAGATGGGGTAGATAAAACCTACGTCTAGTAATTTCTGAAGTTCTTCCTTCACAACATTTTTCAATGCAGGGTTCATTCTTCTCTGAGGTTGTCTCACAGGACGACAATCCTCCTTGATGTATATATGATGGGTACATGAGTTAGCAGGAATGCCCTTCATATCTATATAATCCCAGGCGAAGGCTTCTTTGTGTTTCTGAAGGACATCCACGAGTTGCTTCTTCTGGGATTCTAACAAGGTTGGATTAATATTTAGAGTTTTTCCTGGTTCTAGTTCCACTGGGACACTTTCACTGGGTGCATCAATAGGTAGCTCCTCTGATCCTTCTGTTGTTTCAATTGTTTCCTGAGTCTCACAGCTTAGGATATATTCTAGGAATTGTTGATTTGTTTCAGAAACGGAGCAAGGATCATCCATAAAAGAGGTGATTACATCATCTTTCGATTCTATTTTCAACTGAAGGGCTTGTCCAATAGTGAGGACTAGCCTCAATTCCTCATTTTCTGTTTCGGCCTCTTTCCTAGATAAAATTTTCTTGCTTCCTGCTAGTTTTATGGATGGGTTTGGTTCTGCAGGTGGGTATAACACTAAGTTCTTAATGTTGTGCCCATTTGAAATAACCATGTGCCCTGATCGGCACCCAATATAAGCATCTACAGTAGCCAGCCATGGTCTACCCAAAATCAAAGGATGGCCACCCACCGAAGATTGCGTCTGTAAGACCAAGAAATCTATGGGATAGTGCCATGAATCCACTGAAATTGTTACATCTTCCAACTTTCCTACAGGTTTGACTGTGGATCGATCTGCCAATTCCAATACTGTGGGTGTATGTTTCAAGTTACGAAGACCTAAAGCATGCATGGTTTCAATGGTGATAACGTTGATGGCAGCACCCAGGTCTACCAACACATTTGGAATCTGTATCCCATTAATTTGTACTGTCAGAATTGGGTTCCCCGGATCTCCATACTTTTCAGGCATTGACTTTCCTATCATGAAATCTGATAATTTTCCCATAACATGAATGGTATGGGGGTCTTTGGATTTCTTTGCAGGTTTCTTTGAATAGTATTCCCTAAGAGTCTTTGCATATATTGGCACATCCTTCATAGCTTGTAACAAGGGAATTTTAACAAATAAGTTCTGCAATTCTCCTAGTAAATCAAATTCAGCTTAAGGGCTTGATTTACTCAAAGTTAGTCTCTCTGGGTAAGGTGGTTCAGATTGATGTTGTTTTACAGGAGGTGCCTGGTTTCTATCAGTTTGTTTTGGCTCTTTATTAATTGGTTCTGATCCTTTACCTTCATTACCGAGTTGTTCAATGGTAACTGGAGGAGGTTGAACATTAACTGTCCGCCCTGACCGTAGATTCAATTCATACAACTCTGCAGTGGAAATGCTATATGAAGGTAGGTTAAGAATATCAGCTTGATGAGCGCCTTTGCTATTAGGATTCGAATCAGGTTGGATTGGGAACTGAGGACGGGCAGGTTGATTACCTGGAGGCACATTAGAGGGCAATTGGAGTTGTTGTTGTGGCATTGGCTGAGGAAACTGCCCAAGAGAGGATCCTCGCCAAGTTGGAGCCCATGGGCCCATGGGGAGCTCGAACTGGCTTGAGGGTTCCACTGCTGCCAAGGTGAAAACTGGTATTGTGGCCACATGGAAGGGTAGGGCATGGACTGAGGATTCATATTAGAATTATTGAAATACTGAGATGGGTCTAAGTACATACTTTGATTTCCCATCGGTGGTCGAGGCTACCATGGCTTTCTAGACCCCATGAGGTACAGTTGTTCCATGTCTTTCCCTGTTCCTTGAAATACTGCTTTCGAGCCTGGCAGGGAGGGACATGAGCTTGTTGCATGATTTAGCTCACAGATTGCACATTCCTCTATTGAGTTTAGTGGACATTCCCTCTCTGGATGCTTATTTCTACATGTCGGGCAGAATATCGCCATAGTCCTGTCCAATTCCAGCTGCTTTTGTTTTACTTGCAGCGTATCCATCTGTGCTGACAGGGTGCTGAGGATATCTGTCCTCAAAATGTCTAGCAGGTTTCTGATTTCTGCTTTCGTAACACCTCCGCCAGACCCTTTTACTGAGTGAATTCCTTGTCTGTTTCTTGCAAGCCCCCTTGAGCACTGAATGCATAATTCGCAGATACCTTCGAAGCTTTCCTTAGAGATGTCTCCCTTTCCCACAATGTTCAATAGTTCCATTGAGTCCTCACGGAAAGATCGGAGGAGGATAATTTTTAGAATTTCCTTATCCAGGTCAGAGCGACCCAACCTCTGTAAGGTGTACTTGAATCGTTCCACACAATCTTCCAAACTCTCGTCTTTTTTTTGTGCGAACTTGAAAAGTTCTTCCTTAATGTTCCGGGATTTACAGTAATCCTGGTATTTTTCCAGAAAAGTTGTCCGCATATCATCCCATGTGGAAATAGAGCTTCCTCCAAGGCCCATGAACCATCGCAGAGCCGTTCCTTTTAATGTATAAGGAAAAAATTTTAACTTTGGGCCTCCATCGTATAGTCATACCCCTAGCAAACTATGTCAAACTCAAATAGAAATGTGTTGGGATCATTTGAAACAAGCCCATGAAAGTTTGGTAAGGCTGCTAATGGAATAGGCTTTGTGGGCGCACCAGCTCCTAAATCTCCGATTGGAAACTCGATAGTGGAGGTTGTGGGCGCCATAAATATCTTCCAATAATCGTTGGGTATTTCACCAGGCTCTGTAGGAGATGGCTGAGGCTTTCTTACCCCTTGGATCCGAGTCGCTTTAACAGCACTTCCCCGATCCTTTGGTGATACAAATACTCCTTCGATCCCTTCTCCTGCGTCCTGATGACTTGATCCCTTGGCTACAACCTCCTCTCTCTTGCTGGAGTGGTCTGACTCTGTCGAGGCTCTGCTTGCGACCTCTTCCCCCTCTGTTACCAGCATAAGATTTCCCTGGTCGGGTATGCTACTAGATGTTTCTTCAACTGCTGAAGGGACCTATTGTGTCGTATCACCCAAGAATGTTGTAGACAGCGCTGGTTGATCTACTGATTGTCCCTCGGACTTCACTCTTCGTGCCCTTGGTCTCACGGCTGCGCGAGATGATGTTTCTGATTCAGCTTTTGCTATAATCTGTTGGATGTAGGTCTTTCTTCCCAAATCTGGTCCTCCCTTCTTTGGGGCTTTCACTCTGCCCCCGTTATTCGGTTCTTTGTTCATACAAGTGTTGGTATGATGGAGGGTCTTGGTATGAACCTACAATGCTTTAGTCTTGAAGTAAGGTGTCAAAGGACCATTCCTTCCCCAAGACAAGAACCAGGAACAACACACACCACGAAAAGACCTGATACTTTTCAAATCTGAAGCAGGGCGTCAAAAGACTCCTCCCTCCCCAGGGTAGAAGCTAGGGTTTCAAAAAAAAAAAACAAGGGTTTGAAAGAAGTAAATCTAACTCAGGGTCTGGAGCAGGGCGTCAAAGGACTCCTCCCTCCCTAGGACAAGAGATTGGCAAAAACGGAAAAAGCAAAAATAAAAACAAGCGGAAAGAACACCTACGCACAGGACCTGAAGCAGAGTGAGAAAACTCGTTCTCTCCCCAGGACGAGAGATTAACCCTCTGATTGGTCTGGATCGTTGTCTTGCACCTTGTTAGCCTCCCCGGCAATGACGCGAAAATGTTGGTGTCCAGGTATGAATGATTTATTCACCCTTTTCCTACATTAATTTATCAATCCGGGTGCGTATTCTTTCAAGGCAGCGCGCAAGGTATATGCAGTGGCAAAAGCATAATCCGTTCTAGCCAAGGGTTCACGATTAAGATTCAAAACACTGTTGTGAAACTGAATTGATTACAACTTCTGAAAAGCAATCATAAGAATTAAAACACTGTAACAGCACACAAAAACTGATAAATAATATACAAAAAAAGACGCAGCACCTAATCAGAAGAGCGGGTCCAGCTCTCTGATCAGGGCTGAGTTAGTGACAGCGAAGATTAAAACAGCAAAACAGATGATGCTCCATAAATTTGGAAAGGGTTATTACAATATCAATGGGGGCATCCCCTGTTACAGGAATAAACTGTCTTTTATACAAGGAGAGGGAGAACAACTTCTTTCCCCAAAACATGGTAACCGTATCCCCAAAAATATACATTAGTTGGACCGGCACCAGTACCAGATAGACAAGATCAGCGAGATGCCCAAGATGGTACAGAGATCTGCGACTCCAGCTGCGCGGCCTCCTTTTGGCTTGGTCGTTGTTGTCCTCAAAACAACTGAACAACGGATCTGCCGCGGGATACTGAAGCCTTGATTCCTGTTCTCCAGAAGCTGCGGTCAAAACATTCGTTTTAGTGTTGCAAATAGGCAAAACTCGGTGACTTCATTTCATTAATAAAATATTCCAATAGACAAGGCAGGGGTATTTACCTTACAGGTTTAGCATAGTAAACATAGGTAAATTAGTGCAAAAAGGGTCAAAAAGGTAACGGAAATGAAGCAGAAAGATAGCCCGATTTGGTGCCCAACAACACCTTCACTTGTTATCACATGTCATGTTGCATAGTAACCACACCTACTAATAATATCACTGCTAAAAATAGACATGCTAAAAATAGTAGTCCCCCTAAAAATAGGAAAAGACGAAAAATGACGAGAACTACTAGGAGAACACTACCAAAAATAACACACCTAAAAATAACAACTTCACGCATGTCAATGAAACCAGGCTCATCACATTCGTTTTTCTGCAAGGAATCCGAATATGTGCTCGAAATCATCAAATGAGCCTTGAAACCTTAATTGTTAAAAATAGCAATGTCTCATATGTCACCAAGAAAAGGCTCATTGACATCATGAGCTCGCAAAGATGCCAAATATGTGATCATCTATGACATGCGAACCTCTGAACTCTGGCTTCTAAAAGATAGGAAGACTACTAAAAATAGCAAGTTTCCCCAAAACTGATGAATATGCCTCTAAAATGCCTCTACCTCTGTAATGATATCTAATCCCTAGAAAATTCGTCTCTACTCTCTGTGAAACTTATCTTGTGAATTTTCTTCAAACCCAATTCACTAAATCAATTAATTTTTCTGCTAACTGATTCTGCCAAGTTTTTTTCACAAATAAATAATACGCAGCAGAAAATAATAACCAAGAACTTAACAGTAAAAGATAACAGCAATCACATCACATGTACACAAGTAATTTTTGGACAATTCGTCCCTGGAAAAACCCCGGAGGGAAAACCAGTGCAGCAGATTTGGATTTTATTATTATTGAGCAAGAAAATATAGAGATCTCTTACAATAAAATCAGCCCAGCCAAATACAAAACCTCCTCAACAAATGTATGGCCCCCTTCTGCAAATCCTCCCGATCAAATCTGTGTGCCAATCTCAGTGTAGAAGCCTCCTCTATCTCCCTGCAAACTTTCTCTTCAAACCCTCGAGCAATTCTCTTCTTTCTCTCTTCAGAAAATTGTCTCTCTCTTGTGCATAATGCACCCCTCTCCAAATTGATCTCCTTTTTACTCAATGAGCAAGTGAGAAACCCTATCTCCAAAAGGATGGAGGGCCAAGATTGATCCTCATACACCTTATGAGATCAATGGTCAAGATTAAAAGACTACAACTTAAATTATCTTTCACTTTAACTTTATAAACAGTACTCATTAAGTCAACATTAAAATATAACCCATTTAATGTACTTTTTCATAAGTACAATTTTAAGAAAAAGANAACCCATCAACTTGAATAAGTTTCATTGTCCTCCTCCATGCTAGGATGCCATGCATGGTGAAGACCTTCCTTGTTATCCAATCTCAACACTTCCTCTTAGCGAGGAAGAGATTCTATCTCAACCCCACTGATCTCTGAACTTCTCAAACTTCTATCTGTTCAGTGCCTTGGTAAAAATATCTTCCATTTGCTCATCAGTCTGTATGTAATCAAGCCTCAGAGCTCCTCTATGTACATAATCCTGGATGAAATGATACCTGATATCGATGTGCTTGCTGCGATCATGAAACATCGAATTCTCAGAGAGCTTGATGCAACTTTGATTGTCATAGTGAATCACAGTAGCTTCTAGCTCCTGCATGAACAATCCCAAGAGTAGCTTCCTAAGCCATAGTGTCGCACATGCTGCCAAGCTAGAAGCCATGTACTCTGCCTCAACAGAGCTTAATGCCATTAATTTCTACTTCCTGCTGAACCAGGAAATGATGCCCGATCCAATGCTGAAACAACAACCCGAAGTACTCTTTCTGTCCTCTGCACATCATGTCCAATCAACATCTGTAAACCCTGCCAATCTCACTCCACTACACTCATATAACAACCCATACTCTACTATACCACTAAGGTATCGAAGCACATGCTTCGCAACTATCCAATTTACTCTCCGAGGGTCCACCATGATCTGACTCGAAGATTTTACTGCAAAGCTGATATCCGGTCGAGTATTGACCAAATACATGAGTGATCCAATTAACTGATGATACACAGTGGGTTCTACTGTCCTTGAATCTAATGCATCAATTTTTCTCCAATTTGTGAATAGAGGCGTGGACATGGGCCTACAATCAGTCATCCTGAACCTACGCAAGATCTCCACTGTATACTTCCCCTGTCCCAAGAAGAAGTGTCCATCCTACTGCCAGACCTCAAGACCAAGGAAGTAATGCATCAACCCAAGGTCTTTAATCTAAAACTCAGCTGCAAGGTTACCTTGCAATCTGCTATCAGTTGTTCATCCTCTGTCAGATTTAGGTCATCTACATATAACACCAGTATGAGAGGCACCTCCCCTGCAAGAAAATACAGGTTTGGATCAGCCTCGCTCTGCTGGAAACCCATTTCCCTCAAGTAGCTATCTATCATCGAGTACCATGCTCGAGATTTACATGAGTTCCTTGCAGGTGACAGATAAGGGTGCACTCATGGCGGAGCCAATCCACATTCTAGACCATCGCATTCGAAAGCTACGGCGTCGAACAGTCAATCAAGTTAAGGTCCAGTGGGACAATTATAGTCCACACTCTGCTACCTGGGAGGACGCATATGATATGCGCCAACAGTTTCCACATTTATTTGATAGTTAGACTTTTAGATCTTGTCGGATGCTTTATTTACTGCATTTATATACTGTAAAACTTTGGGACGAAGTTTAAAGCAAGAGGGTGTGTATGTAACATCTCGCTCTTGCGAGCACATGTGATTTGACTTATTCTTTGAGGACACTTGCGTGCAAGTGATCCGATTTTGTATATGGTTGTATGTTTCGCTTATGGATTTAGATGTGATGTTGTTGGATTATGATGTTATATTATTTGATATCTATGTATAGACAGGTGTTATTGACGGGTTTCTCCTCAGTGTGCAGGACACTCGACAGATTGAGGATGTCGATGACATCAAGGGACCTCCTTGGACTCTAGATCGAGTCAGGGAGTGGACTGTATAAGGTTTGGGTATTTCTATTTATGCATATGTGACATATGATCGAGTATATTATGATGTTGTTTATGGATTGTTGACAGTGTTTGATTGATGAATGCAGGCTGACAATTGCTTGCTAATCAAACTCACATAAGGAGTAAAGGGGCCATGCACAACAACCAGATATTGAAGGAGAGGTGTGGCAGTAGCCCTGCCACAGCCTAATAGCACTCTCGTCATGGCTCGAATTGTAGGTTAACGATTACCTAGTTCGAGAGATCCACGATATCGTGAGGGAAAACTGAGACAATCGCTCACGAAGATTCTAAGGGGCGAGCAATAAAACAGGAACCTTATTCTTTAGAGGCCCTTAGTCTCTCACAAGGTCGCCTGATGGAGTGTTGACTCCAAGGGTTGGACAACTACCAAAATCAGTCAAAGGAGAGTGGCACCCTTGGAGCACGTAGTGCATCTTGAAGGGCACGTCGCATAAACCAAACTTGAACAAAGGCGAGTGGCACCCTTGGAGCACATAGTGCATCTTGAAGGGCACGTCGCATAAATCAAACTTGAATAAAGGCGAGTGGCACCCTTGGAGCACGAAGTGTGTCTTGAAGGGCGCGTCGCGATTTTTAATAAAGGTGAGTCAATGAACCTAGGTGCTTATAAAACAATAATTTGTTTTGACATTGTTGGACTTTAAATCATTATTAAATGGGTAATGGTTACTAATAATAAAATACCCTTAAAAATTCTAAGCCTAATTAAAAATTAAGCCTAAGTCTAAATAGTGTAAGAAGACTAAAAAAAAACTAAATAATAAATTAATAAAATGGGGACGAAGAAAAATTAAGTTAAGAATTAAAAGAGAAATAATTTATCTAAAGATTAATTATATGATTATGTGCAAGAAATACTAAATTGGAAACTAAGATAAGAAAGGAAATGAATGTAAAAAGGAATGTGGAAGCCTAGAAAGGAATCTAGTCTAGGCTAACTAAAGAACTTTCTTAAGTTAAACACAACTAAGTTTTAGAAAGATGTCAGTCTTTAAAAAGGAAATAGAGGGAATAAAGGGACAGCAAGGAGTGCTTTTAGGATGGATGAGGGAAATAGACATTTAATTAAATTAAATAAATGAATTTCTGGTGCAACTAAGGGATCGGGTGACAAGTGTACGGGGGAGAGCATTTCCTAATTTATTTTTAATAAAACGAATTAAACATGCAAATGGAAAGGGTCACTAAGAAAAACTCTATAAAAGTAATGGTTGAGAAGAGGAATGGATCATGACTGGTATGCGTAAAGTTATGCTGCCGGATTTTCTTTGACTGATTTTACTTGTGAGAGTTGGGAGACCCAGCTCAGAAAAGAGAGTGGTAGCTCGACCTTGTGAGGCAAGCTGGGAGCTAAGATTCTAGTTGTGGTTGTGTGTGGCCCCTTTGCAGCTAGGGGGGCTAAGGGGGAAGAAGAGTACCCCTAGCATTGGTAGGGAGGTACCGGCGAAGTCTCATCAATTAGCAAGCGGGAGATCAGAAGGACCGCTAGTTGCCGAAGATCTTCTCCAAGTTCACCTTCATCGCCAGTTACGGTAATATTATTGAGTTTTGCAGTGTATTAAGTTTTTATGGTATGTATGGTTCAGCGACTGCTACAAGTTATAATGGCTTTCTGTTATTGATTTGACAATTTCTTTATGGATTGGAGTGATCAAAGGATTCGGGAATGTGATGCCCATTTGTTTCTCAACGAAGTCTTGGAACCTCGGTTCGCTCTCTACCTTGCAAATCCATTTTTCTACTTGTTCATTGCTATTGGGAAATTCCTTTTTGGGGTTGTTAAACAATTAAAACGCTGCCTTTAGATATTTATTTTCCGAGGCCAAATATTCTTGATCGCTACCTCTGATTTGCAGGTCAGTATTTTCAATTATTCGTATTTCCCCAAAACGAAATTGTAGTCCCTTGTAAACTCTAGTGTAATGATAGGACCTTCTGGAAGGAGTTCGTGTGGCCTGGTCTTATAGATCACCAAAACGAATTGAAACTTGCCTCAGTCTCTACAGGTTTCAGTTTGCTTGTTCGGAATCCGTTGTAAGTCTTGTACACTGATTGCAGCCACAAATATTGTTAGAATAAGCTTACTTTAGTAAATTGTTAGTAGATTGGGTTGGGTTTGTTGAGCTATTGAGATATTCTCTCAACCTCTCTCTCTAAGATTGGAATGAGTTGGATCTGAGTCCAGCTATATATATCTGTATAATCTCTATGTATTTGTGTACAATAATACAAACTATCTGTGTGTTTTCTGTGTGAGCTAATTCTTCCTATTTAACAATTTGGTATCAGAGCTGGGGTTAACCATTGCTGAGTTGTTGCATGGAGCTGTTCGTGGAGCTGTGCGTGGAGATCAGTTGCAGGGCGGAGGAGGTCGTTGGCTCCAGAGATTCGCGACTGGTTTAAATTAAATTTCTGATCTGTGCACGGAGGTCAAACGCTGCCGCTGTAGATTTGATTGAAAAAGCCATCCATCAAACATCTGGTCGCCCGAATTAGAACATGAATTAGAACGTGAAGGATTTGTATGTATCTGTTCAAAACTGCCATACATCAAAATCAGAGAGGTAAATTGATCAGCTCGTGATCTGCTGGTTATTTGAAGACCTGGTTGCTGCATATTGGGAGGGAAACGTTGTGCAATTGAGGTGAATTGATCGTTGTGCAGAGGTATCCATTTTCTGATTAAATTTTTTTTAATATGGAGAATATTACATTGGAAAAATTCAATGGTTTTAACTTTCATACTTGGAAAGTAAAAGTACAACTTCAAATGATGCATAGGAATTTATGGGGAATAGTAAAAGGTACAGAAAAAGCACCCACAGATCCCAGACAATTAATTGAATGGGAGAAAAAAGATGATAGAGCCAAATCCATTCTTGGATTGTCTCTTGCAGATTCTCAACTACATCTAATAGATTTGGAAAAATCTTCTGCAGAAATGTGGGCACAATTGAGTACAATATTTGGGGAAAAAGCCGTAAATGCCAAGTTTTCATTAAAATTACAGCTATTCAAATTAAAAATGCATGATGAAGTATCATTATCTTCTCACATAAATGATCTAAAATCTTTGTTAGCACAATTGGCAGACATTGACTCCGACTCTAAAGTTGATGAAGATGATGCAAAAGCAATCTTGCTGAATAGTTTGTCTCAAAAATATGACAATGCTATTTTTACTTTAACTCAAATGCCCACTCGAACTCTGGAAGACATGATTTCAGCACTCTTAGCAGAAGAAAAGAGGATGAAGGAAGGTGAAGTGGAGGTCAGTTCACA
>SNQJ01S0144089.1:0-14084 GCA_010110895.2 Picea sitchensis
ATTTTTTGAAGGCATAAGCCCCATGACTCGTTATTGGTCATACTTTTGAGGCGCTTGTGTCCACCTATGTACTTTTGTGACTATGATATTATATATGAATTTTTATGTCTTTTTGTGTCTTATGGATCATTTTTTCCTTTAAAAATGCATTTACATGTTTATGTGTATATCCTTTCATATGTGTGTGAGATGCCAATCTAAAATTTAATTAGCTAGAGTATCTATAATTTGGTTTAATCTCCTAGGAACATGAAAATATGTAATATAATCAAAGCTTCATTCTAAGAGACGTACCCTAAGGAATCGTCAGTGTAAAGTCGGATCATGAACACGGTAGACTCTATTTAATTGCGACACAACCAGCTGAGCATCCAGATAGACCCGGAGATGAGAGATACCAAATGATAGAGCGTCATGAAGCAACTCAATAACTGCACTATACTCGATGACATTGTTTGTGGTGTCACCTAAGCATATACCTCTGGAAGATAATAACTGGCCTCGAGGTGTAAAAATTACCCAAGCTATGGAGACAAGCCTCTAAGTGTGCCGGCTAGCACCATCTGTGTACCCAATTAACACCTTGGATTCACTTGACATCTGCCACAGTGACGAAAGATAACATCAAAAACAACACGTCCATAATTCTAAAAGAAACTAGAAAGTAATAGTACAAAGACTATACATATGTTACAAAAAGTTACCCATGGTAACCTACCTACGAGTAATACTTCTTAAGGTAGAGCCCATTTCTAAGCTTTTCCAAAGCATTCCCTTAAAATTCAACCAGACGATAAGTGCCCTTTTTTAGAACCTCTTTTATGATGAAAGGTCAGAACCACATGGGTTTGAATTTTCCTACCCCTAGGGGGTCCTTATCTTGGTCATAGACCAGGACAAGGTCACCTTCAGAGAAAATCCAAGGATGAACATACCTATCATATTGACACTTGACTTTATGTTTGTGAGCCTCGTTGGCCAGGGCCGCATCACAACGCTGCTCATTGAGCCTCTCAAGGTATAATAATCGCTCTTCAAGTGGAGAAGTATCTGGCAATAATTGTACTGCCAACTTTAGGGATGGGATCTGACATTCGATAGGAAAGATTGCTCCCAACCCGTAAATGAGTTGAAAAGGTGAGAAACCGATTATAGTCTTAACAGATGTTTGGTAAGCCCATAATGCAGAGTATAACATCAAATGCCAATTTGACTTGGTTGAGTTGATCATTCGTTGTAGGATGGTCTTAAGAGATTTATTTACAACTTCCACCTGACCATTTGCTTGGGGGTAGTAGGGTGACGAATGTTCTTACCATAACCCAAGATTTGATGTTAACTCAGTCATCACTTGCTTCTGAAAGTGACTGCCATGGTCAGTGTCAAACTCTCTTGGGACGCTGAACCTTGCTATTATCTGGTTGAATAAAAAGAGAGCTGCAGTCTCTCCATCATCTTTAAACGTTGGCATAGCTTCGATCCACTTTGTGAAGTAGTCTATGACTATGATTATATAACAGTGCCCCCTTGCTAAAGGAGGGTTTCATGTAGTGTAATCAATCCCCCACTTGGTGAAGGGACCAACTTTGATGACAGGAAACATGGGAGCGGGATGTGCTCTCATCTTCCGAGAGAAGATCTGACACAGGTGGCACTTCTTAACCGATTCGATACAGTCTTTGATTAGTGTCAGCCAGAAGTAATCTGCTCATAAAATATTTTGGGTTGTTTCCAACCCAAACAAATGACTTCCACAGGCTTCGGTATGGCAATCGTTAAGAACAATAACTTCTTTTTCGTGAGTGAGACATTGGTGTAAGATGCAGTCTACACCTCTTCGATACAACGTATCATCAAGTATGAGATAATTATTAGCCTGATGGCATATACATCAATGCTTGTCACAAGAAGCAGAGGTGGGGCACTTCAAAGTATAGAGATAGATAAGTATATATCTATACCAGGGATCCAAAGATGTGATAAAAAACATATCTCCTCTCGTAGGTGACTCTTCGGGCACAACATCACCCGACTCAACTGGAATTTCTGAAATAAGTTCTATGAAGACCAGTGACTTTCTGGATTTTGCTGAAACAAAATCTCAGTCAAACTCTTGGAGGATTCTATCCATCTACCGATCTTTTTGCCTATTACCCATCCTGTCAACATGTACTGGAATGGATTCATGACAACAATGACAGTGGTTTTGCAAAACAAAACATAATGACAAAATCATTGAATAGCATGGACTGCTGCCAACGCAATTTTTTCGATATGAGAATAATTGAATTCCGATCCTATGAGGCCTCGGCTTAGGTAATAAATCACATATTCTGAGAACAATTCATCCTATTGAACTAAGACCATGCCGATGCTTGACTCTACTACAACTAGTTATAATAAGAAATCTTTGTTATAGTTAGGTGGCCGAAGCAGAGGGGTAGTCATGAGGGAATGTTTCAATGTGTCGAAAGAGCGTAGAGAGGCATCATCCCAATTAAAAGGAACGTCTTTCTTCAGTAAGTGCATAAATCCCTTTGTGATCTCGGCATAGTTGGCGATGAAACGTCTTAAAAAATTCACCTTGCCCTGTTGACTCTGAAGTTAAAGGATTGTGCATGGGGGAGGAAACTAAATTATTGCCTCAATCTTGAGAGGATCGACCATGATCCCTGTTATTGACACTATGAAACCTAAAAAATGTCCTAATGTTACGCAAAAACTGCACTTGTTTGGATTCAAGTGAATCCAGAAGTAGCGACAACGCTCAAAGATAAGTTGGAGGTGTGTGGGATGATCCATTCTCTTGTGAGATCGAGATGCTAAATCACCTAAATAGGCCTCAACTATATGCTTGAGGTCATGGAAAAAAAATACATGGACCATTGAAAGGTTGCTCCAGCATTTTTGAGACCAAAAGGAATCTTACGATATGTGACTGTCCCCCATGGACAAATGAATGCCATTTTGTGTTGGTATTCAAGTTTGATTTGTATTTGATTATATCCCGAAAAACTGTCCATGAAAGAGAAGGCTTCAAAACCCGCACATTCATCAATTATCTGGTCGATGAATGGTGTGTGAAAAATATCTTTTGGACAGGCCTTGTTCAAATCACGAAAATCTGTACATACATGAATCCTGCCTTATTTTTTATTAACCGGCACAGGATTTGACACCCATTGGGTCAAATAGATAGGATAGATAAAACCGACTTTTAGTAGTTTCTGAACTTCAACCTTAATGGCTACTTCTTTCCTAGGATTAACTGAATGAAGCTTCTACTGAACAGGCTTGGCATCTAGATAAGTTGTGATTTCATGTTCGACTATTTTTGGATCGATGCCTAGCATTTCCTTGTAAGACCAGGAAAAAATGTCACAGAATTATTTAAATATATCTGTGTAGATTTGAATCTCTCCAGGGGAGAAGTCATATCCGACGAAAACATTCTCCATGACACTAGGGGTTCTGGAGATATTGATCGGTATGGTTTCAATGATGTTTTCCATATTAACCTCAGCATAGACCTCGTGTGTAGCTAAGGGATTAATAGGACAAGACCTATCTCCATTCATAGTCAAGGTGAATTCTTCGGCTTCAATTCTTCTTAACTCTAGGAGGAAGTATGATCTGTGATGAAGATCATCCCAGGGTTTTTTCGGACTAGTCATTTCTTCAATTACTTCTTCGTTGAAGGGAAAGACTAAGTCTAATGAATCGGTGTCAGTGAGAGAACCTTGAGCCCAAATAGGCTCTAGAAGAAGATCTAACTCTTGTGCAAGAGTTGGATCTGTGTTGGCTGAAGCTTACTAGACTAAAGAGTATGCTACTTCAGCTGCAGACAAGGGCATGGACATGCCTGGGTGCCTTGTCCCATCCATCGTTCCCGATGGGGAAGGAAGTATCCACATATCATTGAAGTAAGTCGTGCAAAATGATGAAACTTGGAAAATCTCAACCTTATGGTGGTAGGATATGAACTTGACATCACCTTGAGGGGGTGGGTAATCGAAGGTACCCATCAAATATGGTCACAAAACAACCCCTACGTTGACTATGCCTAGTTGAGGATTATCAATCATCGGGACCGTAGATACCCGCAATGAAGGGTCAGGTATGGAGAAATACAATTGATCAATGGCCATAATCCGGTCCTCATGTGGAAACAACAAGACCCAGAAAATTGTAGCAACCACTGCTTTCATGGCATAAGTACAACTCCTTCCTAACAAGAGATTGTGGTCGAGGGATGCATCGACTACTTCTACCTCGACACACATGGTCTTCCCTCCTAACTACATGGGGAAAGAGGGAATGATACCATGTGGTCAGAAAGAACAATCATCGAATTAGTGAGAAGAGTAGGTGACAGAGACAAAATGGGTTGGCCAATGGCCTTCCAACATGCCAACGACATAACGCATGTTGAGGTGCCCTAATCAAACACCGTGTGGAAAATATTTCGAGTAAAAGATTTTGTGGGGTGAGCCACTACTATCTGAAATTCTATGTGGTAAGGCAGATGAGGTTTTAAGTCGGTTGTATCTAGCATGATGGTACCCATATTAGAAGTCTCGTTATATCCTAAAACGATTAACAAAGCTTTCCTCTGGGAAGGGAAGCTTTGGAGGACCTCCAAAGCAGACATTGTACAAGGGGTTTTAGACAAATCCTCCACTACAGAATAGTTCTAGATGGCCCTTGCGTTTGGGTTGTGAGAATATTTTTTTAACATGACTTTTGGGATGTGTGTCATTGTTTCACCCAAAGTATTCTTAATATGTAGAGGAAGAGATGGGAGTTCGACTTCTTTTCCCTTCTCAAAAGTTCTTGGTTTACTGTAGTCATGCTCTCTAGTCGATATAAAAGAATCACCCTTAATCATATACACATTTGTAGATGCGAGATTGTTCAAAGATGGAGAGGGTCCTTGACTTCCCCCTTCCACGCTTGTAGAGGCTTGGGTTAGGTTTTTCCCATGCTGAAATGGATTGGTTAACACAACAGGCTATTTCTGTGTCACAAAATTTTGGGCCTCTGCAAGCCAAGTACATTGGTGGGTCAGGTGGTCTTCCACGCATAGGTTGCATGGATACCTCACTTTCTATTTCTCAGTGTTGCCCATTGCCCCTGCCAACATTATTAGTGGGTTTCTTATCCTCCTTACCATTCTTTCATTGTTTTTTCTTTCCTTTAGGCTGTTGGGTGGCCTTTGGATTTGTCAATTGCACTGTGTGTACATCTAACATTTTAGTAGAGGGAGCAGCCAAAATAGTAGTTTGGCTAGCCGCTGTGTGTTGTATAGACAATTGCTACAATTGCTTCGTCAGTTTCTCAGTGGGAGTTATTTGTACTGAACCAGCAATACCATTGGCATGTCGTCTAGCTCTCTGTCTGGTTTTATCAAGTATTGAGCATGGTGCATCAGGCAAGATCTCATATAATAAACCAAACTAAGAATAGATTAGCTCAAGATGTTGAGCTCTCATGATGGCGTCTTCTTCAGAAGATGCTCTCAACATTGCAACATCATTAGATAACTATGGGACCAAAGACTTAAGGAACCACTCGAGAAGGAATGCTGGTGGGACTGGCACCTTAATTAAACTCTTCTAGCATCTCCATTCTCAGATGTGATCAGAGATATGGTCCACTTTTGTCTGTGCAAAATTGGATAGAAATTATGTGCCAGCGTCGTATCTCACAGGTAATTGGAAATGGTTTAGGAAATCCATTGCCAATTCACCGAAGGAAGAGTATCTTGAGAGGTCGAGCTCAATGTACCATTTCGTGACACTCCCAATGAGAGTACGTTGAAACAATCAGAACTGTATGGAGTCGTCTTTCAACGAGTTAGATGAGAACCAAAGATGGAAGGTAGTCACATGATCTTCTGGATCTTTGTTAGGCTTGGCTTCAAACTTTCATATGTCCGAAGGTAACTTTGTTGGCATAGGGAGGAAACATGGATCGTGACAGATAGGGTCATTCAACAACCTTTTCAAGTCTGGAAAATGCAAGGTTTCCAGGAAAGGTAGTCTGAGTTCTTGGTGATAACCTGGGAAAAAGGGACCTAGAGTTTGACTGGCACTAGGTTGCCAGGAAAAGTTTGGCTGTTGGCTTGGGTTTTGGTAAAAACCATGGCCATGACCAGCGTACAGATTCTTTGTGTGAGGAGACATCATTGGATGATTCCCAAAATATGACGTAGATGGTTGGGCATGCATTACATTCGGAGGACTTTGGGAAGGGTTGCCCCATGCCGATCATATGGGGATAGGCATAGTACCTTATCTGGGGTTCTATTGATTGTGAAAAAAATTGCCCTAGATTGACATTCCTGATGAGGGAATGGATCCCTGCCAAGAATTCCAAGGCCCTAATGCGGAAGACGTTCTTGGGTTTTCCCCCTGTGCAAGAATAGTACCCTGCATAGGAATAGGTTGTCCAAAATTGAGATTGCCCCTAGTCGGGAAATCAGCTGACGAGAAGGCATTGTTACCAAATGCACCGAACAAAGAAAATGGTGTCAAACCTACCGACATATTATACAAAGGTGGTCCTTGACTCCCTGCTCCAAATAAACTATGGTGTGTAGGGGGCCCGGTGGATTGTTGATGCGTGCCACCGAGCGAAGGGGACGAAGGAGGTATATGACCTCCCCCATAAGGGAAAGTGTTAAAAGGAGCTGAAGTGCCCCCCATGTGGCCTTATAGAGTAGCATTAGAGCTCCCTACCCCCAGACCTAAAGTCTGTGAAGTAGAGTATGAAAGTATAGGACTTGTACCTAAGCTAGGCATCCCGTATGAGAATGGAGGGCCTATCACACTTGGTGTGAAATGGGTTGTGGGTGCCACCATAGACGGGATCGGGCCACTGTGTGAGGTAGAGGTGGTTGAGACTATGGTGGCTTGGATCGGTGATTGTGGGTTAGGAGGTGGAAACTCTCCTGTGGTGATAACCGTAGTGGGAATTGAAGAATTCTCAGAAGGAGTGACAACATTTGTTTCCATTGCTGCATGCGACACTGTCTGGCACTCATAAGGGTGAATTGGTATGATGATGGGTGTCAAAAGATCAGTGGTTGGAGTTTCAGATGGACCAAGAGCTTTCACTCCAAATTATAAAACGGTCGTTTCCTCCGGATGTTGGTCGGGCACAATTTCTTGTGACCCAGTCGCTTCAAAAGACCCTTGTTGGTCTAGCTTTCACCTTAGTGGTGGAAGGGGTGGTTCCAGTGTAATAGGGGATAGGCCCAAAATCCTTCAAGACCAGTTGAGATCATGATCCTCCACTGTGTGAGAATATCAAATACACTCTAGGTATTTCTATTCGTTCAAAAAACAACACACACTAAAAAAAGTCCCTACAAGATAACATAAGAAAACACTAAACTAATTGGAAGAACAGTTACAACAACCAACACTAGAGAAACTTACCGGTGAAAGTGAAACTCAAACACAGAAGCACTCTCCAGGTATACTCTACAAAGCGTGGCCCGATGTTTTTCCTAGGTACCATGGTATACCCCTGCAGTCAACTGTGTATGTCCCTAAAAAGATAGGCAACTAGGTTGCCAGCGCGTGAACAGTCACCATGCGGGCACAGTCAAAATTTGGGTAGACCATAATGAGCAGGGTATCGAGCCTAAAACCTATCAAGGGTATCGAAAGAAAGTGGTCTGGAAGACAAGTGAGGACCTTGAATGGATTTGAGACCCACGAAGCTCCGTAGAAAATGCAATCGACGGAATCCCAAGATAAGCCCGCTATATGTGTTCTCCACTACGATTGGTCCAGCTTTGGAGGAGTTATCTCTGCTACCTTTCAACATGCAACCTCATGTTTATCCCTTATGTTAGAGGGGGGTCCTAGATAACTTTCACGATATTGGACTTTGACACTCCCTAACTCAGACTCCAATGTTTGATTTTAATGGCCTTGAAGAGTTTCCTCTCCAACCTAATTCAAGGCCCTAACCCTAAACTAGTTGGTTGACCCTACAAACATAAAAAGCCTAATGAATTTTAGATTTAGAGTTAATTTTTATGGCTTGTCTTAAGTCAAAGGTTATGAAAGTGAAATTAGTGATGCTTGAAAGACGAAAGAAAAATAAACAGAAATATGGAAACAAAAACCTTTACTTAACTCAACTCTTAAACAACTTTTCAAAATTAAATTTTTTTCTAAGATCTTTTGAATAGAAAACTCAAAGCAGGATTTCACTTAACTACGAGCTACTTATGATATAAGTAAACCATCAATAACTTATGAAAGCAAAGACTTTTCCCTAGTTACTAATGCAAAACAACACTTTTGAACCAAATAAAGAAATAATTTTTTTTTTTTTATTTGAATGCTCACAAAGAAAAAAGGAAAAATATCAACAAGTCAAAACCAAGAAAACTTCTGGCCTAAGCACAGATCACAAAGAGTCACTTTTAAAAATCACACACAAGCAAATTAAAATTGGATTCTCACACTTGTCTAAAACCTCTATAAAATATTTTTTTGAGGAAAACTTCTAAATGAAAAAGAAAGTTATTGTTGTGATCAAACCTAAGTTACTGACCACTATGACAAGAGAAAAAAACCTGAGAGGTATAAGTCTTGTCAAAGGAAAGGATGAATGCCTCACCTTCAACAAAAATTCTCTCCACAAGCACACTGCTGACAGTTCCATAGCAAGCGTGTGCATGCGAACTGTGTAAAGTCTGAGCATGTGTACACACATGATGGCCTTATATAGGCCACGTTTATATCTGAAACTCTAAGAAAAATGAAAATCCAAGCAAGCTAGCCCATGCAGAGACTACTGGTACTGAGAACCAGAGTCTCCTGAAGACTTAGACACTTACTTTAACAGAAAAAAAAAACAATTAAAGGAAAACTTCATAGAACAAACCAATTTGAGGTGAAACCTAAGCTATAGACTGTAAACAACAAAGACTAGAAAGAGTTCCAAAAAACCCCTGAGAAAGACTAATTCTGACAGGGAAGAGGATGAATGCCTCTCTAAAAGAATTTTTTTGGAATCATACATGCGACTGACACTTCCTCAACTAGTGCATACACGCAGGCTATGAGAATGTAGGGTGCGGGTACACACGTGCAGACCTTACACATGTCACGTGTCCCTCTATGGGTCTCAGAGAAAAAAAAAATACAGTCAAGCAAAGAAACAGAGATAACTGGTATGGAAGACCAGAATCTCTGTTAGCTCAGACTTTTGCAAAAACTTTAAAAAGAGGAAATGAAACTAGTTCTTAAAAATACCCAAAAAATATTCCTAGGAACCCTAGAGATCTCCCTAGTATGGTCGCCAATTCTATTGTGAGTGGGAAATGCCCCTACGAACTAACACTTAGGGTTTAATTATGCATGCATAAAAGACCTAAAGATTCCTACTTTCTACCATCATCCCAGACCTAATCCTCATTATTCTTAAGAAAATACATAGTTAAGAAGATCAAGTGAGCATACCTTATTACGTGCATTTGATATCGATCCTTCTTCATGATTGATCACTCTTTGATTGTATCTCTCCCCCCAAGGCTGACCTGCATTCACACAAGACAAACAAAAAATCTCCACATGCATTTGATATATAGATTAATGGGTTAGATATTCAATAAACATGTATGCAATAAACCATGAAAACCTCATATGGTGGGACGGGAAAAGTACTTCTTTATTATTAAATTCAACAAATCAACTTACAATGATGAAGTTGACCACTTCTCCATGAACCTGGTCCTGGGCTCCTCTTCAACTGTCCTCCAACTTTTTTGCTCTATCTTTCTCTTTGCACAAGGATGGCTAAAGGGTTGGGACAAAGGGAATGTGCAATTGGGTATAGTTTCTTTACTATGATTCTCCTCTTCCAAATGGGACCCCTACCCCTTCTTTTATAGGCTAGAAGAAGCTAGGTATTTGGTCGAACCTTCAATGGAATCAACAACTCACCCAAAGTTGTGTGTTCTATCAACAACTTTCCTTTTTTCGTGCTTTTGTAGGTACACACAGGATGTTTTGGGTCAGCTAGTGTGTACATGCATGTAGTAATGGAGCAGGGCATGTGGGCCTTTATAAAATGTGTTTTTAAGAAGAGTTGTTCAGCAGTTTTTTGGCAAAGAAGGAATCTGAGATGGCCTGATGCCAGGTAAGCATGTCTGGTGCAAATTAGGGTTATAAAAGCTAGCTCATAACATCGTGGCAAGGGTCAAACTTGGAACATATCCAAGTGGTGCTTCTTTTGTCATCATGAAAGATTTGTGATGGATTGGAAATCCATCATCCTTGAGTTCTGAGTAACCATTCTGATACAATATCTTTTTTATAGAAGGTTTTTCACCATGCTTCTGTTGTGCATTGGAGGCTATGCGCCAAGTGGTTTGAATCCATACAAAAACATTCTTCCATATGCATACAAGAGTCTCTTCCTGGTATACCTCAAAGCCTTGTTTTTCAATTATTATGGAGAAGAGTATTTTCATTCATATGATGTAAACTCCAACTCATCAATATTACGGATGATATAATGGCTCATGTAGAGGTATGTCTAGATTACTGGAACAAACAATCACCATAGTCTTCTCCCTCCATTTGGGAGAACCTCTAGTTCTGGATCTCACAATGCTTACGTTCATAAGTCTTCCATACACTGCTCTTAATCACAACTTTCAGTTCCTCTGCTTGATTTATTTTAGTGAGTTCATATCAGGCTAGTAGTGTTGTGATTCTCGATACACTAAATGGTTGTTCTATCTTTTCTTTCTCCCTTGGAATATGTTAGCGATATTTATTTCTAGGGGGATTAGATATCAAAAGAACGGATTAAAACCCATTTGTCCTAAGTTTTGGGCGATAATGTGCCCAGGGTAAGTAGCGAGCAAGTCCGAGCGGTCCAGATTCGCGCGCCCGGATCAACGGCGCGCGTTGGATTCCGGACCCCCCTTGCCTTTCTACCTTTAAGCGGGGGGGGAGGTCCGGAATCGTGGGTGCACCTCTCCGACGGTTCATATTAGCATGCTCGGATCAACGACGATGAAGAGCATTCCGGACCCCCCCTGCCTTTCTACCTTTAAGCGGAGGGGGGGGGGTCCGGAATCCCATATGCAGCTTTCTGACGGCCATGATCGAGGCGCCTAGATTGATGGCACTCACACGACCCACAACATCCTCATCTACTCTGTGCTTAAGTGCACATGGGCCCTTCTCCAGTCATATCATCTTCCAACCACCATTCTCCTGCTGACATGTGTCATCCTTCGGCCTCTTTTCTATGGTCCACGTGGTCTTCCTTTTCCCATCATCCATATATCATCCGCAACGCGTCTCCTCTCCTCCACATCGGCCTCCCCTTAAATGTGTCCATCATGTCCATCCTCCCACCTCTTTCACTTGTCGCATCTTGCCATGTGTCTCCCCTGTAATCTCTCTCTCTCCCACTGTCATGGCCCCATTGCTCCATTCCCGTGTCCCACTTTCCGCACTGTTCTCCCCGCATATCCTTTGAGCCAATCGGTTATTCCAGGTGGCTACATGAGATGCCCTCCACGTCCAGAAGGTGCTGAGTTGGCCGAGCCTTTCTCAATCCCAAGAAGCAGTTATTGAAGCGGTTGAGGGTGGTTAGACATCGTCTCCGCCATAATGGGGACGTCCTGCATTGAATTAAAGGCACATCGATTCACCGATGTAACTGTCAGAAGATCGATCGCGTCTACCACAAGTTGCATGATTGTTCAAAGATTGTGGCTGCAGAGTGTCAGAGGCCATGTACACGCAAAGCTTTTAATGCATTTTCTTGGTATCATTTCTATTGTTGTTTTGAGTATATGTAGGCATTTTTTCCATTTTTGTATCTATCGATGGTAGAGCTAAGCTCCCGACTGTAAAGTTTCAGCAAATACTCTGGTTCCCTGGTTATGCCTCTGTGTTTTAGATTTCTTGGTTTATAACAAGCAGTTTCCCTTTCTTTTCCATATTTGTTTCATCTTCTGCTGGAGGGTTCACAGTTGAAGAATTCACGTGGACTTAACAATCTTGTTGCGATAAAGGATTTGTTGTGGCATTGTTGTGATCTCTGGTATTTGTATTCGAATGTAAAAGGATTTTGTGTTTGAATGCACTTCTTCTCCAGTCTGTTACACACTGAATGTCTGTGATAGACCTTGCACCCTTCTTGTGTAAGTCTTCCACCTACTCACCCTTTACTACGACTCACTGCTTGGAGTTTATCAAGACCTCATTCGTTCACGCATGCCCGGTCTGGTTTCTGAGTTGATACGATGTTGTTTTGAGTTTCCCTCCATTTGATCACCCTTTAAACAAATCATGACATTAAACTGATGGGCGTCGGGCTCTACTCCTGCTAGCAATCCAGGGGTGACTTCCGATAGCCAACATTATCTGGCGCCGTTTCCGGGGACGATGTTGAATATATTCCTTGGGATTGAACGACAAAGATCGACTGATTTCTGAAGGTGCATCAGATATCAGAACTGGAAGATTTCTACTGTGCACCTGGCGACTCCACTGTGACGACTCCGCTGGGGAGAACCTGTTCTATCAACTGTGGCTTCGAGAGGTAGACACACGAGGTCTAATCCACACTTGCCTTTAGCCACACTAGAGGAAAACTTGGAAGTAGTGCGCAGAAAGGGAAAGAGCTCTGCAAAAGAAGTTTTAGTCCTGAAAAAGGTAATATGCCATCCCCTTATGTGAAAACTCCATTTTTTGATTTTCAGCTTCCTAGTCGTACTTCCTCTGAGGTTTCCCATTTTCTGAACTTCGGGAGTGTTCCTGCTGAGTTTTCTCCTCCTGGTCCGGTATCAGAGGGAGAGATCCTTGTCACTTCCCCCTCAGGAGGATTCACTACTCCTCCTTTGATTACTACTGTTGTGCAGAGAGAAACACCTATACACCCAAGTCCCTTAGATTTCTCTCTGTTTTCCCCGTCGTCTCTCGTGAGGACCTCTTTTCCTACCTCACCTCTTCATACTCCATCTCCTCTGAGTTCTTCTCCACTCAACGTCCCTATGGCTGGTGCTAATCCCCCACAGAACAGAATGGATGCCATAGTTGCTGCTAGATACGCTCCTTTGGTCCTGCCCCATCCTATGAATCCTCTCCCTGATGGAGACTACTTGAAGTATATGCCCAAGTTCACTGGGGAGGGAGACATAACTGCAGAATAGCACTTGGCTTCTTTTTACAGTTATGCAGACAACCTCAATATTGAAAATGAAGATGTCTGGATGAGAGTCTTTGTCCAGAGCTTGGATGGTGAGGTTAGAAAGTGGTTTAGGGGACTGGCCCCTGGATCTATTGCTGGTATTGAGGCCCTGGACAATGTCTTCCTAAGGAAATGGGGGGATAGAAAAGATTACATATATTACATGACTGAGTTTGGATCCCTGAAGAAGCAGGAAGGAGAGTCAGTCTCTGAATTCTCCAAAAGATTCAATAAGATGTATAACAATATTCCTGCAGAGATAAAGCCTTCAGAGGCCTCTGCTCAAATTTCATATGCTAGTGCATTTGACCCCGATTTCTGTCTCATATTAAGAGAAAGAAGAGCCACCTCTTTAGCTCAGATGAAAGATGCAGCTATAGAAGTGGAATCCAACATGTTAGCAGCTGACAGATTGAGGACCAGAGCCGACACTGACAGAAAAAAGGGAAAATCAGAAGCCTCAGTTTCTGGCTCCAACATCTCCGGCCCATCTGTGCCCCACCCCCAAGTAAATGAGATGACCCAGCTGGTGAACGTTTTGAAAGAAGATATGGAGAGAATAAAGATGGAAAGGAAACAAATGAACAAAGGCCTTTAGAACACCAAGAATAGAGGAGGTTTCAGGAGGCCAAACAATTTTACTCCTCCAACTATGCACAAAGAGAAAGAGAGGGACAGAGATGACCAAAGGATTCAGGCTCCTGTAATGACCCTTTTCTTATTACTATAAATAATTTCATAAATAATCTGAAACACTAGCTAAATTATAATTAATTATGATATAACCTTAAATTGATTACAAGTTATTAATTAATTATTTTGGATTATACTTAAGCTGAAATATG
>SNQJ01S0144090.1:0-24336 GCA_010110895.2 Picea sitchensis
AGATTATGCTGGATATTTTACTGTTATTCTGTCATTTCTAGCATTTCGTTTCTGTTCTGCATATTTTATATATTTGGTATCTTGCAGCGTGACCTACGCCTTCTGTGGGTGGATGTGACCCAATTTGATGGCTCAGATCCCACTGGTTGGGTAACTCAAAAGTAACATTATTTATCTTTGTACGACATTACATATGATTTGGCAAAACTCTGATATGGTGTTCTCCATCTAGATCAAGAACATTGGCAATGGTGGAAATGGAGAAAAATTTCCCATCAAGGGTATATTTCTTAGACACACTTTGTGGAAGAGAATTATGAACGCTTTGACACTGACACCAATCATTTAGGCCATTTGACAAAGTTGAAACAATCTGGAATAGTGGAAGACTTTGTAGATTCTTTAGAGTGACTGGATTTTCGTACAGAGGGCATGTCTGATGCTTTTTTCCAAGAAGGTTTTATCAGTGGCCTCAAGGATGAGATTTGTGCCCATGTCCTCATGGCTCAGCCTCAGAGTTGGGTGGAGGATACTAAAAGATCTAAGGAATCACAATAGGTTGTCTCTTCTCAAAACCACAAACCCTCCTAATCCCACTACTCCTTCTACTCCACTAAAGATACAAAAGTTTACCAGGGATGAAATGGATGAACTCCAACTCAAAGGCCTTTGTTATAATTGTGATGACAAAAAAATTTCGAGCCACAAGTGTAATGAAAAAAAATATTTTTATGGCCATCTCAGAGGATATTTCAGAAGAATATGTTGAAACTCCCCTTGTGTTTGAGTCACCTAAAACCACTGACATAACCCCTCCCTTAGAGCCTCCCGAAGTAGAACCAATCATTTCCCTAAATTCTCTCACTAGCTTCTCTGGCCCCCAAACCCTCAAGCTAATTGGTTACATCAAGCATAGGAAGGTCATCATTCTTGTTGATAGTGGAAGCACCCATAATTTTATTCTTCGTCGCATTGCCTAAGAAACCCATTGCTATATCCATGCAATCAATAATTTCAAAATCATGATTGCTAATGGCGACTCCATGAAATGTGGAGGGCATTTTGAAAATGTGTGTCTCCAAATTGGTGACTACCACCTGAAATCTCATATTTTTTCTATCGACATGGGTGGTTGTGAAATTGTGTTGGGTGAAGACTGGATAAGGACTTTTGGTCCCATTCTCATGGATTTTAAGGAATTAACCATGCAATTCGACTAGGAGGGCCAACAATATAAGTTCCAAGGCATCACTGCTGGTTCACCTAAGATAATTAGTTCCCATTGCATGGAAAAGCTGCTAAAAAAAGGTCATTCTGGCATTATTTCCCAATTCCATTCCATATAAAAAACCGAGACACCCTTTGTGCCACAAGACCTCCAATCCATCCTCTCTAAACACCAAGTGGAATTTTCCACTCCCTAGGGACTCCCTCTTTCCCACGGTGTTCATGATCATTCCATTCCCATTGTACGAAGAAACATGTTGGCCCTTGACCAAGTTTTGGAGAACCTTGGTCATGTTTGACCACTTTTTGGGACTTCGACAGGCTAGTCGAAGATGGAGCACCCGGGCGAAGCGGAGAATGCAGGATCTTGCCCTCCTTTACGATATTTTTGGGTTTAGGGTTTATTTATCGGGTATGGGATGTCGGCCCATGGGTCTTACCCATGTTTAGGCCCCGTTTGTAATGTATAAATAGATATCTAGGTGATGTAAGAACTACTAGATCTGGTAGAATCGACTTAGTGTGGATCTAAAGGCTTTATGAATATTGTGTGATAAGACTTGCAGAGCTAAGTGAAAGTGATTGTAAGAGACTTTGTGTGTAGACTGTACTGTGTAAGAAGTCTTTGTGTTGTGATCTAACTTGGGGAAGGAGGATTTGCTGAGGTGTGCACAGATATCCTGTCCTATGCGGAGTAGGATATGTGGCTCTGTGCATGTAAGAAGATTGGAAAAAGATAATAAAGAAGAAGAAGAGTTGGTGGATGTAGATCCACACTAGAGTGAACCACGTATATATTATTTTATGGTTTCTTTGTGTTTCATTATTCTTTTATTTTCTTAGAGCTGTAACTTTTATGTATGTGAGATGCATCTGATATAGTAGATTAGTGCTTATGATGTGAATGAATGTTAGATCTACTTTAATGCTATGTGCTAAATGGATAAATGTGTCAGATCTGGGTGAATATTGTGTTTTTCTATAATTAGGGTTTTGACTTGCGATGTGGATAAGGGTAAAAGATAATGAATGTTAATTGCTAAGTTCTCTGTTGAGTAGTGTGATCACAAATCTGTGTCCCATCTAGGTTGTAGACACTTGAGTCCTACAACCACCCCTACATCTACCTCGGGTGAGACTTCATCTTCTTCGTAGGTGTTTCCAAAAGGGTCGGTAGTTAGGGTTTTTTTGGTGCGTTGTTTAAGATTTGAACCCTGGTTCTACCCCTATGCCAACAAATGGTTCCGTTGCTAGGACCTGCAACTGTGATTGTTGGGAACTGAAGAAAATAAGAAATCTTTGTGCATAGATCTACTATTGTGATGCGCAGTACTCTATTTGACTTGCAGAGCTCTATGCTAGGAAGGGAATCAGATTTGAAGAAAAGAGGTAAGATCTTAAAGCTCTATGCTCTAATAAAGGTAAGATAAGTGGAAATTTTTATTTCAAAGGAATGGATCTAGGTATGTTTGATAGAATTTGTCCCAGTCTAAAAACTAAGGTGCAACTAGAAGAAAGAAGATTTGATATAAATAGATCCGATAGAAACAGTGAAAGATATGTTATTCCTATGCATAGAAAGGATTTATGGACTAACAAGTGGATGCAGGATCCTAGAAATATTTTTTTGTAGGTTCATCACTGTGATCCCAGTGCACAGTATAGGAAAGGTTGGGGATCATTTAAGAGAAAGAGAGGATTGAATCTTTGTTATAGTTGCAGAAGATCGAGACATGTTGCTAAGGAATTCCCTGGTAGAAGCTCTATTTGTCTTTTTTGTAAAGTCGTGGGCCATGAAGTTTTGGATTTCCCTAGAATGATTGATAAATTTGAAAAGATGAATATAAGACAAGAGATCCATGATAAAGGTCAAGAGACTAAGGATATGATAGAACCCTAGAAAGAATCAGAGACTATATTATTGTAGATGAAAGAAACCCTAAATGATCATAGAGACATTAGTTTATCAGAGATATTAAAAGAGAAGGAGTGAATAGAAATAAGAATAGGAGACTTCGACAGAGACTTTGTTCTATATGAGGAAACACAGGTGAACATCTGATAGAAAGTACTTGGGAAATTTTGGGAAAGCCTGTTATGGTTCCTTCATTGGGAGAAGTAGGATTATTTAAATGGAAGTTGATAACCCTATGTGGAAGACTTACCCGTGTACCTATGAGTGCTCATGGAACTTCAACAAAAGAAGAATTCGAGGTCATTAATTTTGTTGAGAACAACGCCCCCTTTGCACTTTTTCTAGGAAGGACCTAGATTGAGAAAGATCAAATTTGAAGGAAAGAAGAAGAGGAAGCTCTGGAACAGAAAAAGAAAGAATTAAGAAATTTCATGGCTAGGAGAATAGATCACTTACTAGAAGAACATGAGGAAAATTCGAAGAAACTGACCAGAGACTTAGATGTCGAAGTTGAGAAAACGCAGGAAAGTTTGAAAAACCTGTCCATGTAGAAGAAAGAAGCACCTAACCCTAAAGTATTAAGAGAAGAGGTATTCCACGTAAACCCTTTGAAATACCCTCAGTAGTGAAAAGTTGGTATGTTAAGAGAAGATAATAATCAAAATCGAAAGAGGAACCTAGTGACTAAAATCACAGGAAAGAAGGCAAGGAAGCTTAGCAATAAGAAAGAAAAGACAGAAAAATTGCAGGAAGTTCCAGAGAAAAGTTCACAGAAAGAAGGCTTGCATAGCTTGAACCTCGCTGGAATAGTAGAACAACACAGATTGGCACTTCTCCATGGCAGAGAAATATGACCGTTGGAGGTCTCCTGGCCATTAGAATGACGCTTCTGAATGGATAGCAAAGAAGTCATTGTTGGAAATCTCACCATTGGTTCATTGGGACCATGCCACAATGGATGGAATCGTGTTGATCGAGGCATTCCATCCCATTGGAGGAGTCCATTATGAAATTTTCTATTTAACCCGTTGAACGTCTCACTGGGGACACTTTTGGAAATTGTGATTACCCGAGCCTACAAAGAATTGATTATCACATTGTGCTTATTGAGACTTTGACGCCCGTTTAGCTTCCCTGAGTGTTTGTTCACCTACTTGAAATCGGTTTTCACGAGCATGCATGTCGGGCGAACATAGTGTAGTGGAAAAGTCTATGGAATAAATTCTAATAGATATAATGGTAAAAAAGGTCATGTCCATAGGGGCACAAGCCTCATCAACAAGAGGATTGCAAGCCTCCCCATCAACTAGACGTCAATCTGGACCCTCTAGAACTACGACAGAGAAACAAATCAAGCATCGCGATGACTTGGAAAATGCGAAGCTCATCCCATCAATCCTTCCCAACTATATCCCACCTATGGCTGGCATGGTTATTCATGACACCGTCCCAAGGGACTTCGAATACACACTGATCATTACGTACCTTCCAAAGGGGATATACACAATTGGATCACAGTTAGGACAAATTCAGACATTGAAGATAAGTGATTACAACTTAGGATACTGTAAGAATTATGGGATGCTCGCACCACACAAGTACTTGACCAAGAAAATGGGGAATAATTCGAAGATAATCCCCCATCCATGGACCATGGACATTGGAAGATCAATGATTCTCAATGTGATGAAGATACCACACTTTGACAGACACCAGGAGGTTAATGTTTGCATTAAATGCCTCATGTCATGCTACCATGGCCGTTACCTATGGTTGGATAGGCACATCACCGTAGATCTGATGCTAATCCATCGAATCACCGGATTGAGCATGCAAGGACACGACCCACAGGATTCTTACCTAGGGAAGGCTCTAGATCGCACCCTAGCACAGTGCATAAAAGACACTTACGACGATGTAGAGAAAGGGAAGTAGGTATACAAGGTAGCCTCCATACAAAACGACGTAGTGTACCTAGCTTGTCAACTGATAGAAGTAAATATCATCAGGAATAATAGGCCAACATAGGTCATGGGTTTCATTGTCAACCTCGCAGGAAAATGCGTTGAAGGAATGAAAATGAACTGGGCGAGCTACCTCGTCAACTAGTCGGAGCAAGATTGTCGTGAAGCACAGGATCATGGCTACGAGTTTCATTTCAGCTGGTTGATGATTCTCATTGCCTTGATTGCTTGGGAGATGCCAGAAGGAGAGGCCTTCCCTGAAATTGAGTCGTTTGAATCATTGGCCACAAAGTTAATTATGATCTAGTATTCGAGCAACATGGAAAAAAAATGGCAGTTGAATGCAGTGTACCACACATATTATTTATAGTTGAAGAGTGTCCATCGAATCTTTCCTTTGCATGACACCAAATACTCTACATAGGTTCAAGCCACTTGTGAAGTTACACAAAGACATGCATTTCATTTACATCACTGTGCGAGGGGACAAACACAAGGAAGAGCTCCAGTCCTATTACAAACTCACAGAGGAGGACATGGAAGAGATAACCAAGGAATGGCCTGCAGAGTTCCTTGTACCAGTCAAACAGAAAGAACTCTCTGACCCCGACCTCATCAAAAATCCTATAGTCACTCGAGAAGAATATGGTGGACCTAGCAGCATCAAGAAGAAGAAGAAGGAAGAAGTGCAGGAACATAACAACGCATCAATGGAAACTACACCAGATTCACTTAGGGGAGGAGGAGGTGACAAAGTAGACCAAGAAGAGAATGAAGGGAAAGAAGATAAACAGGAACAGGGTGAAATGAAACCACCTAAATATCCCCTTACAGAGGATGAAACTTCGAAGAAATGAAAGGTTTCCCCGAAGAAACCCTTAGCGCAGAAGAAGTCATGCGCCAATAAACTTCAATTACAGACTGTACTTATGATGGATTATATTGAACTTATCATGGAAACTGTATTAGATACCTCAGAGGAAATTTTGTAGCGAAACGAAGCAAAGCAAGAGACCATGTACGACATGATTGAAGCAAAACTAAAAGGGGTACAACAAGCCCTCTACTCCATCCATGCAGTTTCTATTGCGCCATCATTATCTGAAGGAATAGATGTGGGAGATGAGCCTATCCAACTATGTTGATTAGAAGATGCGACATAATCTCTCCTTCACCGTGTCCAAGAAGAAAAATAACAGACCACAAAGGCCTTGAAGAAAGAAAAGGAAGAATCCCTAGAGAAACATCGATTTTCAAAGAAAGAAAAAGATGACTTCCAAGCGAAGTTTGAAGAGGACAGAGAACAAATCTAGATGAAGAAAGAACAACTGTTTGCGTAGAATATGGGAGTCAAGGAGGTAGTCACCAAAGCACTTCTCTCTGTGTCGGGCCTCACACAAATAGAAGAAGACAAATTGGAGAATCAAGTGGAGAATCTTGTTGAACCTATTCAACAACTTCAAGCAAGAGTGATAGAACTGGAATTGCAAGCAGTGCCAAGAACTCTATAGGAAGTGTGAGACTAGAGAGAAGAAACTACCAAGAGCATAGTAGAAAGAATCAATGTGTTGGCCTCAGAATGTAATATACTTAGCAGCCATAGTGTGAAAACCTATGAGCGCCTCATAGAGGACCTAGAACTAAGACCATTAGAAGCACAACTTCAATAAGAAAAGAAACAAGCATCGACAGTGCAAGCACAGTTGAAACTACTCTCAGCAGTTGAGAATATGAAAAGGTCATAGGAACAACGCATAGTCCAATAGCAGGTCCATTCCATCCAGAGTAAAGCCATGGAAGTGACCTAGAGACTCTAGTCGATATAGGATCAAGCCTGCACACTTTTTTAGGAGATAAAGGGACAAGGAGAACAACTAGAACAAGTAGTCACCTCGGTGGAACAACGCTTGGAAGGACTAGCCATAGGGAAATTCATCCAGGAGTTTGTCAAGAAGGAGGCTCTGGTGAAGAGGCAAGTTGAGGCAGCTCGATCCAAGCTCGAGGCCTTTGAAGTAGAGTTGCCCAGACCAAAGTGACTTGGGATGAATCATAGGTGAGTGTTGGGGACCTATTGGCCCTTGCCCAAGTTTTGGAGAACCTTGATCATGTTTGACCACTTTTTGGGACTTCGACAGGCTGGTCAAATATGAAGCACCCAGGCGAAGCAGAGATTATGGGATCTCACCCCTCGTTATGTGGTTTTTGTGTTTAAGGTTTATGTAAAGGGTATGGGATGTCTGCTCATGGGTCTTACCCATGTTTAGGCCCCATTGTTAATGTATAAATAGATATCTAGGTGATGTAAGAACTACTAGATCTGGTAGAATCATCTTAGTCCAGATCTAAAGGTTTTGTGCATACTGTGTGATAAGACATGCAGAGCTAAGTGCAAGTGATTGCAAGAGATGTTTTGTGCATATTGTACTTTGTAAGAAGGCTTTGTGCTTTGAACTAACTTGGGGAAGGAGGATTTGGCAAGGTGCACATAGATATCTTGTCCTCTATGGAGTAGGATTTGTGGCTCTATGCATGAAAGAAGATTGGAAGAAGATAATAAAGAAGAAGAAGAGTTGGTGGACGTAGCCCCACACTAGGGAAAACCACGTATATCATATGTTATGGTTTCTTTGTGTTGTATCATTCTTGTATTTTCTTAGTGTTGTAACTTTTATGAATGTTAGATGCATCTGATATAGTAGCTTAGTGCTTATGATGTGAATGAATTTTAGATATTATTTAATGCTATGTGCTGAATGGATAAATGTGCTAGATCTAGGTGAATACTACATTGTTATGTAATTAGGGTTTTGACATGCGCTGTGGATAAGGGTAAAATCTAATAAAGGTTAATTTATAAGTGCTCTGTTGATTAGTGTGATCACATATCTATGTCCCAGCTAGGTTGTAGACACTTGATTCCTACAACCACCCCTGCATCTACCTCGGGTGAGACTTCATCTACTTCACAGGTGTTGTCAAAAGGGATGGTAGTTAGGGTTTTGTTGGTGCATTGTTGAAGCGTTGAACCTTAGGTATTCCCTTGTGCCAACAAATCCTTCCTCCCAATATTCATCTCTATCGCCACCCCTTTTCCCAAAAAAAATAAATTGAGAAAATGGTTCAAGAATTGCTTAACGCAAACGTTATCCACCCTAGTATGAACCCCTACTCTTCTCCTATGGCCATGGTCCTGAAGAAAGAAGGTTTTTAGTGCATGTGTCCTAACTTACATGCCCTCAACAAACTCACCATTAAAGAAAAATTTACCATTCTTGTGATTGATGACCTCTGGATGAATTGATGACCCTTTGGGAAAATCAATCTATGAAAAGGAAATGTTGTCTATTATGTATGTCGTTGATCTGTGGCACCCTTATCTATTGGGGCAATGCTTCCAAATTAAGATAGATCATCAAAGCCTCAAGTATTTTCTAGAAAAACACATTTCCTCCCCAGAGCAACAAAAATGGGTGACTAAGCTCTTTGGATATGATTATGAGATCATTTACAAGAAAGGAAAAGACAATGTGGTTGCAGATGCACTTTCCTGAAAATATGAAGATGAAGGATCTTTCTTTTCTCTCTCCTTCATTGTACCAGATTGGCTCCAAGACGTTCACCAAGAATGGATACAAGATCCCAAAAGTTCGCATTTGATACAACAATTGGAGTCCAATTCTCTAGTTTCCCCAGGGTACTCTTGGCTCCATGATGAGCTTCGATACAAAGACAATTTGTATTTAAGTAAACAGTCAAAACTTAAATCCATGGTACTTTCTGAGCTTCATGCTACACCCACAGCTGGGAACTCCGAGTTTACCAAAACCTATGATAGGGTCAAAATTTCTTTTTCCTTGGATGGTATGAAACAAGATGTTCATAATTTTGTAGTTGAATGTGATGTGTGGCAATGCATCAAGGGAGAAATAGTAAAATATCATGGCACACTACAACTGCTTCTAATTCCACCTGCTATTTGGAGGGATATGTCTATGGATTTTATTACAGGATTACCTAAATTGGGAAATAAATCAATCATCATGGTGGTATTTGATTTCCTTTCCAAGTATGCTCATTTCTATGCACTTCAACACCCATTTACAACATCCACTATGGCTCAACTTTTCATGCATCAAGTCTTCAAGCTTCGTGGCATTCCACATTCTATTGTTTATGATCGTGACCCAAATTTCACCAAACAAATTTGGCAAGAATTGTTCAAGCTTCAAGGAACCCAATTGCATCTCAACACAACTTATCATCCCCAGAATGATGATCAAACTGAAGTTGTCAACAAGTGCTTGGAAACATATTTGAGGTGTTTTGCATCAAAAAAGAAAAATTAGTGGGCTCAATGGTTACCCCTAATTGAATGGTGGTACAACACTTCATACCATACAACTACCCACATGACTCCTTTTGAAGTGGTATATGGAAAGAATCCACCTTCAATTCTCTCATATTTACCAGGTGTCTCGAAGGTCCAGGTGGTTGACCAAACGCTTACAGTTCGAGAGGCTATTCTCCATTCCCTCAAAGAGAATTTGGTCATGGCCCAGAATAACATGAAGCAACAAGAAGATCAAGGTCACTCTAAACATCAATTTACAGAAGGAGATTAGGTGTTTCTTTGAATACAACCTTACAAGAAAATTCCCTCAAAGCTGACCATTGTCAGAAGTTGACGCCCAAATTTTATGGTCCTTATACCATTCTCAAGCATGTGGGATGGGTGGCCTATCAATTATATTTTCCCAATCATTCTAAGATACATCCTATTTTTCATGTTTCATGCTTAAAGAAGGTGATTAGAACTAAGTGCCAAACTCAAACCAACCTTCCCGAGTTTGACGAAGAAGGATCCATTTGGCTACATCCACAAGCAATTTTGGACCAGTGTGAGAATCACCTACATCAACGAAACATCAAGGAAGTGTTAGTCCAGTGGAAAGATACAACTTCAGTAGATGCCACTTGGGAACCAACTTCCATTCTGCAACAATTTCCACATCTCAAGCCTTCAGGACAAGGTTGTTTTTAAGGGGGATGACATGTTAGGGACCTAACCCCTCACGTAGGTAGAACAATATATTTGTATGTAATAAAGGTCAATATTAATAAGGCCTTGAAATAAAGTAGAATAAGTCGAATGTAAGAAGACCTAATAGAAGCTTTCACTTCAAGAAGGATCTACCTCTAGATGGTTATTTTGATAGACATATTTAGTATAAATATGAATTGATGGTATGAGAACCCTAGCTTGGATATTATTGTAATAGGTCTCTTCTCAACTAGAGGTTTCCCCCTCGAAGAGGCAAGTGAACATTTCTCTCAGAATCAAAGTGCTCTTTCTGGTGTTATTCTGATATCATTTCAATGTTATTCTGGTGTTGTTTTGGTTATATTGTTGTTTATCTGCCATTTCTAGAATTTTATTTCTATTCTACATACTTTTTATATATGGAATATTACATTCACCTTCATCTTCAATGTTCTTCACTCCTTCGGGTTCATGGTGACAAGAAATTACCTGGACCTTAAGTAGAATATAATATCTTTGTACCATTCTAAATCAAATAATGGTTCCTCGACTAAAATTGAAATCATTCCATTGACCGAATCTCCATTCACGATGAGCTTACATAAACCTTGTCCTTTGATAGATTTTAAAGTTTTAATCTCGATATCATATTCTTGTATCTTTACCAACTAGTTAGCCCATTTTCATTCTCTAAATTGTTGATTCAGGAGCATCTTCACTGGTGATGAGGGAACATAAGTAGTAACATGGGAGTTCAATATGTACATGCAAAATTATGAATACCTCAAATCATATCCATGTAGGGTTTTTCTCATGAAACTTTTTGGGAGTTCTTCTCCTTTGATATTCTTCTGAGTAAGAACAAATGCGACAATTGTCTTTGTAGCAAGTGAGTAGATGATAAAATATCCATGAAAGTCTAGACTAATTAGGACTGGAGCAGTGGTGATTTCTCCTTTGATATTATTGAACTCCTCTTGATTTTCTGTTGTCCATTTGAAACTCTGCTCCTTTTTCAACAACAAATTGATTAGCTTCACAATACTTGCATAGTCATGAAAAAATATTCACACAAAATTGATCTCGCCGAAAAATGATTGGACTCCCTTCTTGGATATTAGGGGGTTGAGCTCATTTGTTGCTTTAAATATTTCTGGATCTATGTAAATCCATTTCTTGCAGATAATATGGACCAACAATTTTCCTTGAGTCACAACGAAAAAACATTTCTTTGGATTCAGAGAGACACCATATAATATACATCTTTCAAAAACCTTTCTCAAATGATGGATATGATTAGCCATTTTATTTGAATGCACCGTCAAGTCATCTTTATAGTCTTCCATAAAATTTCCTGTCAACCCATTGGATGCATGATCCATGGCCCTCTGGAATGTGGCTCCAACATTCAAACCAAAGGGAATTATAGCATATGCATATGTCTTCCAAGGTGTGATCAATATTGTATTTTCCCTCTATTCCTCAACCACCATGTCCTGGTTATATCCATAAAAACCATTCAACATGGACATGCATGCCGATCCAAAAACTTGTTGAAGAAGGAAATCCATATTAGGAAAAGGAAAGTTATCCTTTATTCTTTCTTTGTTAAGGACTCTGAAGTCAACACACATTGAGATTTCCCTCTTACAATCATAGGATTTGAAAGCTAGTCTAAGTGTCTAAAGGGATAAATTATTCTTACCTTCTTCAATTTATCCAATTCAATCTTTACCAAAGGTTTCATCCTGGGATTCATCATCCTTATTTTTTTCTTTATTGGCTTTGCTCCTTCCCTCAAAGGAATGATATGTTGGAATATAGTTTTATCATAATAGCTTAAATCATCAAAGCTCTAAGAGAACACATTGATGTATTCTTGGAACAAGGCAACAAACTTCCTTAGTGGTGAAATCAACTCCCAAGTTGACATATTTCAGGGAACTGTCAGTTCCAATATTGACTTTTTCTCATTTCTTGCACTTTTCGAATTGAAACTTCTTCAAGGAGATTCTTAGCATGATCGTCTTTCGTAAAGAGATAGTCATATTGTATACAATCTTTGGGAATAGTAGATGAGTGATCGTCTTCATCATCATCATCATTTAACAAAAAAAATTATAGCTTTTCATCGCTCTCAAACACTTGCAAGTACTCAATGTTATTGGGCAAGGACATTCAGAAATATCTTTCTACTTGGAAAGACATTTTTTTTTGGATACCATCTGGGTTTGAAAATGAGGCTACCAAGGAGAGTGAATATACCTTGTGATTCTTGTCCCTTGGAATAAAAGAAATGTTTAAGGAACTAAAAGATTCCATCAATTTGTTAACTCTTTTGAAATACAACTTGAGCCTTTCCTTTTTTATTTTATACCTCTGGGTAACCTGATTGATGACCAACTCTGAGTCGCCAGTTACAATTATATGTTCTATTTTCATTTCATATGCAAGGATCATCCCCTGAATAAAAGATTCATAGTCTACCTCATTATTAGTCCATGAAATGTCCATTCTAATAGCATGTGGATGCATAGTATTACTTCGAAACATAATAACAATTCCAACTCCATTTCTAGAGCTTGAATAGGCTCCATCAAACGACATCATCCAATACCCTTCAAATGAATATTCTTGATTCTCCATGTCTTTTACTTTCTCCATATTTTCATTACGCTCTATGTCTAGGATAGCATATTTTCCAATCCCAACATGTATATAATCCTCCATCAATTCATTGTCCTTCTTTTTGAAGGAGAATGGATTTCTAGGTTCATAGGGCACTTTAATCATTGCTCCTTCTTTTCTTGGAAGCATCATACAACTTACATCATTCATTATATATCCTTCAATCATATATGTCAAGTCTCTTCACAAATCAACTCCATATGTTGGAGGAAGGTCTACCACAATAATATTGAAAACTGTAATGATATGGGGAGATGGTGTAATCCAAGCATAAAAGTCCTTAATTTCTCCATAAGCTGGCACTTTTCTAGAATCAATTGCATATATACTTTCACCAATTTCATAATATTTGATGCAACTCATTCCTAATTCCTCCATGAACACCAATGACATGATATTGTTCGTTGCGCTAGTTTCAACTAAACAATTATGCAGTGCAACATTATGATTTTCAATAGAAATGTAAAAGGGAGGAATTTTACCTCTAAGCTTGGCAGTTGACTCACTATGGATTTGTTTTGGGCTAGTAACAACATCTTATTCTCTTTCATATGGATCATCCAACAATTTCAAAATGTTTTCTCTTTGTTGGAGAATCTTCACCACTTTCATAAATGGCAAGGTTATCCTTAATTTACTCAAATCCTCTACAACATTATATGTCATTTGAGTGGATTTTGACATCATGTGTTTCCTTTTACTTCTAATGTTATTCGTCACTTTCTCATTTTCTCTTTTCTCATTTGTTTTTTATTTTTATTTTTATTTTTGGTTCTCTTTATCATTATCACCTTTATTTTTTGGTCTATTTACAAATCCTCTTGTCTGGGTGACATTTTTTTGCGAGTTGGGATCATTGTCTCCCTCTTCAAATATAGACATGGACATCTCCCATCCATTCATATGGAAAGCTCCAGAGATTTCATCAAGTGAGTAATAATTCTCTTGCTCAATTAATTTCTCATCATAGACATCATCCAGAACAACTGCATTTGGAGTAGGTTGTCTGGGAACCCTTGGTTTTTGCGGATTATCCGTGTTTTCAAACCTCACTCTGTTTTATTGGGGAGGGTTCCTCCTTTGCTATGGGATTGGAATTCATGTATTTGGCATGTAATTATATCCCCTTCTTAGTTTGGTTATCTTGTTCTACATTTGTTTGATGGTTCTATTCATTTATGCAATCTCAATTCTTTGCTTAGTTTCCTATGCCGCCATAGGGTCAACCTTTACATTATGTATGGTTCCCTTGAAAAATACTCTTCCCATCATTAGGTTTTGAGCCGGTTGACCCTATGGTGGAACAAGAATATCCTTGATTATCAATATTTAATCCTCCCAACTGTATTTTTACTCTTCCCAGTATAATGTCGGGGTCAACACCCATTTCAATCATAATTTCTTCCATCTAAGTGGATTTAGTCAATGCCTCCTCCAAAGTATCCATTTGGGATGTTATGATAACATATTTTACATTCAGGGGCATTTCATTCTTATAAAAAACAAGAATGACTAGATCATTTGGTCTTTTATTGATGCAGGAGCATCGCTCCCAAGCCACCTACGTGCCAACCAACCCACTCATCATCATCACGTGCATTCAATGGAAGGAGAGGCCCATCCCTCTCACTTTCAAATTTTGAATTTGAATTAATGTATTAAAGGTTTGTAAGTCTGGTAGAGCCAAGCCTTGCCTTTGAGCAGGCTTTAGTAAGGGTTTCCTTAAATAGGTTGTAAGGCTGAGATATAGATCTGATTCGGACTAGACAACCATTCAATATAATTGAATGTAAATTAATTAGAGTAGGTAGCTAGGAGGGAAGAGGTCGAGGAGACCCTCTTGTAAAAATATATTATTTGTATCTAGTAGTTAGTTTTAGAGGAGGAGAGGAGAGTTGAGACTTTGTTGTAGTCCAAGCTCGAACACATTGTAAAGAGGCATTTTCATGAATGAATGCCTTTATCTATATATTATGTGTTTATGATTTCATGAATGAATGTCTTTATCTATTGATGATATGTTGTTGATGTATGTTAGGTATGCATTTGAAGGGATAGAAAAAATTTACTGTTTGTGAGTTCTTTGATTCCAGGTTTGGGTTCTTTGAGGCTTCATGCAAGAGGTTGCATGACAGAATACTGCAGGTTCTGTAAGCCAGTGCAAGGAGTGCACTTCTAAATTCTGAGGATTCAGACAAAGCCGTGCCAAGAGGGTGCACCAGAGGAATTCATTGACTCAAGGAGAATCCTAAAGGTTGTTGAACACCTTGGAGGTAAGAACTATGTAGAGGAGGGCACAGGGAAGATATAATTTCAAAGAATTATGTAATGGCTCTCCTAGGAGGGCATTGAGCAAATGCACAGGGTGTAAAGAAGGAACTCTATTTCGAGTTCAGAGAGATAACAGAATCACTGAAGGTTATGTATAAGTTCTGCTAGGAGGGCATCGCGCAAGTGGAAGGAAGTGCACAGAAGGAACTCTATTTTGAGTTCAGAGAAGACAGAACATCTGAAGTTCTATGGAAGGAAAACAAAATCACTGAGGGTTTTGTGGAAGTTCAGCAAGGACTGCTTGAATGGGAGGCTGCCAAGAGGGTGACAAACTCCATTTGAAGGAGAATGCAAGTGTCGAATCCCTTAGAGGTTAGAGCAGGAAAAGCTCAGGATGGATAGCACAGTTGTGTGTAGGGAACCTGCAAGGAGTGCAAAGGCTGAGAAACCTTTTGAGGTTTTTAAAGTGGACAAATCTCAGGAGGGGCAGAGTTTTCAGTAACGCAGGTGAGACTAGAGGTTGAGGACTTGTAGGATTAAGAACAAAGGTTTCAACCTTTGAAACTTGGAAATCTTCCAAGGCTCAGAGAGAGCGCATGCTCAGGAAGGAGAAATAGTAGCCATTGGATCATTATCGTGAACTCCAGGATCGTGAGTTTGGAGGCCAGACCAAAATTCTTGGTTTGAGAGAAGTTTTGAGTTGTGAGGAATAGGGAAGAAGATCCAGGCCGTTGGATCCAAGAAACAAGAGAACTATGGGATCATAACTTCCATGGTTATCGCCTATCAGGGGTTCAAAACTTGAGAGAGTTTCTTTTCGACTACAGGAGTCACAAAGTGCCGAGCGTCGAGGGTTCGTGCAAACACATGTCACATCTGTTAGGTGGGGAACACATGATTGACAGGTGGCACAAACATATAGCTCATAGAAAAGTGGAAGTGGGTGACAAGTGGTCCACACACGTTGCTTGGAAAGGACTCAACCCATTGTTGACTTGTCGTGCTTCGAGGTTTCGCAAAGGAGGAGCAAGAGGGCTCATCATTCCAACTTGCGAAGTTGTGATCTATGAGGGGTGCTAGAGTTAGGCTCTAGCTGTAGGTCGCTTGTAGTAGGTGCTAACAAGGAGGAGGCATACCCGTATCACATTCTCAGGTATTGACATTTGGAGAAAGAGGAGTCAAGGGTCTTCGAACCACGAACTTGTGAGTGTCGAAAGGCGCTTGCTCTAAGGCCCGGTTATGGTCATGTGAGGGTGAAGCTTGCACCTAGTGCTTGTTCGCAAAGGTGGGGTTTTCGAAGGACCTGTGGATTAGATTCGTGAGGTTTTAGCAGGGAACCGAAGGAGTCACTTTGAATCATGGAAGAATTAGAATGATCCTGTGTGGATCTCGGCCCAAGGGCAAGGGGGTCTGTGTCAGTAGAGGTATCAGAGCCTGATTTTGTCTATATATTTTAGGCAGAGAGAGCTAGAGTAAAAGGAAGGTAGAGTGTTGAAACTCTATGGTGATTCTTGTAAGGAGCACAACAGTCAAAAAGACAGTTGGGAGGACTGTAGGGAAAAGTTGGAAGCACTCATGGTTGCAGAGTGACAACAACAAGTTTTCTAGGAGGGCAGACTGGAACAAGAATATGGCTACTGAAGGCCATGGAAAAAGTGGAAAGAAGAACCATAAGCAACAGCCAGGCAAGGCTGAGATGGACAAAGAACTCATTGAGATAAGAGCAAGGATGGAGGATCTTGCATTTTGGATGCAGCAAAATGAAAAGACACATTGGGTATATGAATGGCCCATGAAAATGAAAGTGAAATGGACAATCAAGGAGTTATTGGCTTGAAGGCAATGGAGTCTATTGAAAGGATGGCTGAGGTATGTGAAACACCTTAGAGATGAAGAGGAGATGGTTCATGTGTGTGAACCAGAATCTGGGAGAGATATCAGTGATGATGAGGAGAAGAGATCACTGGAAGATCTCAGAGACTGCCAGGTGGGTAGTGAGGAATTTTCAATTTTCCAAGAAGGAAATAAGAAGAGGTCATAGGATGATCTCAAAGACTTCCATGAGGGAAAAATAGAAAATTTAGGTTGCCAGGAGGGAAATGAGATGAGATCATTGGAAGATCTCAGAGACAACCAAGAGGGCAGAGAGGAAATCCCATATTGCCAGGTGGGCAAGGGAGAGCAGATGAGATTGACTAAAAGTCTCATGAACTTGGAGATGAGTTCAGATCAGCGAGAGGAGCTAACAGAGAAGATGAGCTCAAAGGTGAGTTCATATCAGCAAGGACAGCTGACAGAGAAGGAGGATCAAAAATTTCTTCTGGAGATTGGAGGAATTGAGATATTCCTGCCACTTAGCCCAGTTGAGGTGAGAGTTTGTGTTGCAGAGGTAAAAATAGCAGAAGGACAACCAATTGTGACCTTCAAAGATAAGGAGGAAATAGGACAGACATCGGAGCCCAACCCAACTGAGGAAGAAGAGCATTCAGCAAAAATGCTCAAAAGTTTTAGTTAAGAGGCTGAATAGGGGATAACTATAGCACTGGAAGATGTAGTAGAAGAAGAGCATGCATATAAGATGCTCAATCCATGGGATATGGATTTGGAGATGCTGGAGGATTGGTTGAACCATCCAGAACTAGTAGATGACTTCCATGAGGAGATAGTCATGCAGATGTTAGCAGAGGAGAATTCTGAGGAATTGCTCAAAAATTTCAGCCAAGGATCTGAACAGTTGATGATGACTGTAATGCCGAGGCATGCAACAGAAGATGAAGGAAAATTCTAGCCTGAGGAGCAGCTGGAGGAATATGGAGCTGAACCAGTAGAAGAACTGGAAGAATCAAAGTTGTTAGAGAAGGAAGCTGAGCAGTAGCTCAGTGATAGGATTGCATAATTGGGGTTTGCAACAGAGTGGAAACTCAATTCCTCAAAAGAGGAAGAAGATGGCATGGGATATCTAGTCGATCTACCCATTTGTAGGGAAGAAGTGCAGTGGAGAAAGATGCAAAATGAGATCCAGCCATGGGAGAAATTAGATGAGATGATTGAGGAAATCAGAAGGGTGATGTTCATATCAGCAGAAGCTGCTAGCGAAGGGAAGCTAAACAACAGAGAGACTGCAACAGCAGAAGAAAGGAGAAGATGAACAACTCCAGAGGATTGTTTGGGATCTAGGTGGATTTCAACATTGGTACTAGGAAGATCATGAGCAGGAGCTCATGAATTTTTCACAGCAGAGGAGTATGATGTAGGAGCATAGCTCCCAAGCTAGCTACGTGCTAGCTAGCCCACTCATCATCAGCACGTGCATTCAGTAGAAGGAGAGGCACAACGCTCTCACTTTCAAATTTTGAATTCGAATTAATGTATTAAAATTTTGTAAGGATGGTAGAACCAAGCCGTGCCTTTGAGCAGGCTTTAGTAAAGGTTTCCTTAAATAGGTTGTAAGGCTGAGATCTAGATCTGATTCAGACAAGAAAACCATTCAATATAATTGAATGTAAATTAATTAGAGTAGGTATCTAGGAGGGAAGATATCGAGGATCCCCTCTTTGTAAAAAGATCTTAGTTGTATCTAGTAGTTAGTTTTAGAGGAGGAGAGGAGAGCCGAGACTCTGTTGCAGTCCAAGCTCGAACACATTGTAAAGAGGCATTTTCATATTAATACAAAGAGTAGTTTTTCCTGCACATGAGTCTTTATGTGTTTATGAGTTCATGAACGAATGTATTTAGGTGTTGATGATATGATGTAGATGTATGTTAGGTATGAATTTGTAGGGATAGACAAAATTTACTATCTGTGAGTTCTTTGATTCCAGGTTTGGGTTCTTTGAGGCTTCATGCAAGAGGTTGCATGACATAATACTATGGGTTCTATAAGCTAATGAAAGGAGTGTACTTTTGAATTCTAGGGATTCAGACAAAGACGTGCCAAGAGGGCACACCAAAGGAGGTCACTGACTCAAGGAGAATCCTGAAGGTTCTTGAACACCTTGGAGGTAAGAACTGTACAGAGGAGGGCACAGGGAAGACAAAATTTATGAGAATTCTGTAAAGGCTCTGCCAGGAGGGCATTGAGAAAATGCATAGGGTGCAAATAAGGAACTCTATTTTGAGTTCAGAGATATAAAAAAATCACTAAAGGTTCTATAGAAGTTCTGCCAGGAGGGCATTGAGTGAGTGCAAGGAAGTGCATAGAAGGAACTCTATTTTGAGTTCAGAGAAGACAGAACGTCTGAAGTTCTGTGGAAGAAAAACAGAATCACTGAGGGTTCTGTGGAAGCTCAGCAAGGACTGCTTGAACGAGAGGCTGCCAAGAGGGTGCCAAACTCCATTTGAAGGAGAAGGAAAGGGTTGAATCCCTTAGAGGTTAGAGCAGGAAAAGCTCAAGACAGATAACAAAGTTGTGTGCAGGGAACCTGCAAGGATTGCAGAGGTTGAGAAACCTTTTGAGGTTTTCAGAGTGGACAAAGCTCAGGAGGGGTAGAGTTTTTAGTAACACAGGCAAGACTAGAGGTCAAGGACTTGCGAGATTAAGAACAAAGGTTTCAGCCTTTGAAACTTGGAAATAGTCCAAGGCTCGAAGAGAGTGCATGCTTAGGAATGAGCAACAGTAGCTGATCATTATCATGAACTCGAGGATTGTGATTTTGGAGGCCAGACCAAAATTCTTGGTTTGCGCAAAGTTCCAAGTTGCAAGGAATAGGGAAGAAGATCCAGGCCGTTGGATCCAAGCAACATGAGAACCGTGGGATCATAAATTTTGTGGTTATCACCTATCAAGGGTTCAAAACTTCGGAGAGTTTCTTTTCAACTGTAGGAGTCGTGAAGTGCTGAGTGTCGAGGGCTCCTGCAAACACATGTCACATCTGTTAGGTGGGGATCGCGTGATTGACAGGTGGTGCAAACATATAGCGCACAGAAAAGTCAAAGCATGTGACAGGTGGTGAACACACGTCACCTGGGAAGGAGTCAACCCATTGTTGACTTGTCGTGCTTTGGGGTTTCGCAAAGGAGGAGCAGGAGGGCTCAGCATTCCAACTTGTGAAGTTGCGAGCTGCGAGGGGTGCTAGAGTTAAGCCCTAGCCGGAGGTCTCTTGTAGCAAGTGCTAACAAGGAGGAGCCATACCCGTATCACATTCTTGGGTATCGATGTTTGGAGAAAGAGGATTCGAGGGTCTTCCACCCACGAACTCGCGAGTGGTGAAAGGTGGTTGCGCTAAGGCCCAGTTGTGGTCGTGTGAGGGTGAAGCTTGCGCCTAGTGCTTGTTTGCACAGGTGGGGTTTCCGAAGGACCTGTGGATCATATTCGTGAGGTTTCAGCAGGGAACCGAAGGAGTCACTTCGACTCATGGAAGAATTAGAACGATACTGTGTGGATCTCAGCCCGAGGGAAAGGCTGTCTGCATCATTTATCTTCTAGAATCCTACTCAAGGTTTTATTGAACCTGAGATTAAAATATCATATCCTTTCATTCTTCCTCAAACCAATCCGGGTGAAATCGGTGAGAAGGGTATGATAAGCAATTGGAGGGAAAAACATAGTTACGAACATAGCTTCGAGCTCATTAAATGAGAGAATTGATACACTGGGAAATTTTGTATAACATTCATACGCTCTTTATGATAAGGTTTACAAAACCAACCTTACCATGACATTGTCATACTTAACAAGGTGAAAATCACAAACATCAAGAAATAAGTGGAGATTCCACTTTGCATCGATTTCTCCATTTCCATAAAATTCCTTTAAGATTCCTTTAGGGAGAACAGTGAGATAATTTTTCTCACCTATAAGATTTAGAGGGAAATCTCTTACCCTCCTTCAATTTTCAAATCCTGGGTTTCCCTGATTTCTTGCAGCATCTCTTCCACCCGCTTGTCTCTCCTCATGATTCTCATCTCAGGGTTGTTCATTTCTTTCTGCCATGTCTGGGGAGATTCCAGGGATAGGATTTTCACTTATAATAATAAAGAGTTGCTTGATTTTACTTTTGGTAATGGGTCCCTTGTATTCATCCAGCTTCAATCTAGACCTTGTTCTTGTGTTGCTCTAGCTAGCCTTTGATTTCTTTGGTCTTGTTGTTCCTCTCTCCTCTGTCTTTGAAGGATTTCTCTTTATTATTCTTAGACTAAGATCTGCCAAGATATTTCTGACTCTTCTCGGGTCTCGACTCTTGTTATTACTAGATTGTACAACTTATGTAATATTCTTCATTGATTATTCAATCCAATTTCCAAACGGGGTTGATTACCCTGGGGAAAAGTCATATATTCTTTCAAAAATGCTAGACAAGGTTCCAAATTTCAGTTTAGTTCCATAGTTTTTATTGGATAAATCCGTAAGTGTGGACACAAACCGATCGCCCTAGATCCACCTGGATCTAGAACAAAGCAAGACAGAACATGACTCTTTCCCTAGATTTCGACCATTGAATTAAATAGGAGACAAGAACTAAGAACATACCTTATTATCCCTTCCTATAGTCTTTGTTGCTCCCGCTTCACTCCATTTATCTTGTGCAGTCAAGACCAAGACAACACAAACCAACCAAAGTGAAGAAAGCACAATCTATTCAACAATCAATCTATGTATATGATCAAGGAATTATACAATAAAGTGACAATATCTTTATGGAAAAAGGACATATTACTGTATCACATTGATGGAAAGTAAAGATTACAACCTGAGCCTTGATGTCGCAAACTTCCTTTCGATGGCCCTTGGCTCTGACACACACACTTACTCACTTTCATGAAGAGGATCAAAACCCTTATGATATCCTTGCTAGAGTTTCTTAGCTCTGTTGTTCAAGCTTCAATCCTTCACACAATTCTTTTCACTATTTCTCCAATGAATCTTTCTTAACCTTGTTTTCTTAACCTTTTCCATGAGAATTCCCTCAATATATAGGAGAGAATGAATTAGTTACTTGGATACGAATGATCCAAAAATATCAGGGAATCCAGTACTAGGATAACCATTCGAATGCCATCTCATCCTTCTAGAAGATTCCCTTCTAGAAGCATCGAGAATTCCTCTTTTTCTTTGCTTAAGAAAGAGTTCGCACCCTAGCAGTTCAACATAGTGTGAACTTCTCTCACTCTGGCTTAAGTCAGCCTACGGGAATCATGCATTCTTGCAGGCAAATATACTAGTAGCCTGCGAACCTCCTTCAAAAATGATATTTCTGGAAAGAGAAGAAAGTAACTTTTCTCAGGAGAAAGTTCTTATGAAGAGCCTGAATACACCATCATCAATACATCATCATCATGACCAAAATCATGGGTAACAGAATTCCCCCCAAAGTATGAGGGTGGAAATAGTGACAACCAATAGACTTTGTAAGTTGCATGTGTGTGTCGAGAACCAGGAGCACATCTAATCAGAAACCTACGAACAACCAAGCATCTGCAAAATATCATATATATCAATTCTAAGGTAGGCATTCCCATACTCATATCATAGATGAATAACATTGTAGACCTGGGTCATGGCCACCAATCATACACTGTGGATCCATGACGTCGAAATATAGCATAGCCACCAGAATACACTGTGGATCTATGCGAACAATTTCAAATCAAGACGACATAGCCACGAGACATACATAGTGGATCTATGTGTCGCAAATTATACATACTCCATCGCAACCTGGATCGCAAAGATGATATCCAGGGTCTTCAATCTCATCGCCCAAAGTACGAATCTAACCATGTGATTACATGTGTTTAATTCAAACATCATAGAAACCACTTGATTACTGATCATTGATGAAATCGTTAACAAGTGCGAGGGAAATCACCATTGATGTCAATGACTCCCAAGGTAACATAGTACAATCCATCAAGTGTGAATAAATGAGTTGAAGTCAAACACCCGATGGAATCTTTCGATCAAAGTTCAATGATGTAAACCCACTGTCAAAAGTAAGGAAACCTGTCATTGAGGCATGCAAGCTCCAAGGTACCAAATAATTTCTAATTCTTGATTCCCGATAATGAACTAAAGTCAATGGAACAAAAATCATCACAGGAGGGCCTTGATGTATCCCCCATCAATGAAATGAAATGAGTAACATATTTTGAAGGTGAATAAGAGTATGATGTGAATTGGACTGGACACAGGGAAGGCCGACACGGAGAGAATGGATAACTGCAAATGGCCGACTCAATATAGGATTCAGATGGACTTCTCTTGAACATATGAACAACACGACCAATGATTTGGCAACATTGACTCAAAGACGACATAGGGAATGACCTTGTAATCAATCGAATGAGAGACAAATGGATTTCCCAAACTAGCTTCAAATTATAAATAGGGGGTGTCATGTTCAAGAGTGACACTTACTGCCAATCAATACGAAGATGAAAACATATCCCTTTCCCAAATTTTCCCCCACCATTTCTAGTGAGTACCTCTTTATTTTTACGCAAGCTTGAGGAGGATAACATATTCTTGTTTATGTAAGCTCATCCTTCGGATGAGTCCCTAGGAGTATGTTTAACAAACCCTAAGAAGGAGTGGTTCGGTCCCATCACGGGTCTGTCAATGTTTGTTTAACGAGTCCAGAGATAGAAAACTCAAAGGTTTTTCAGGATTATATATCTTGGAAAAACACTTAAAAGAGAACTCTCTCAGTTCCTTTTTCGTAAAATAGTCTGGATGAGATCGAAAAAGAGATAAATTATTGCTCACCAGACACTTACTTCAAATACTTTATCGAGCGTGAAAATAGCAAGGTCGCTCGGTGATCTTTTCATGTTTAGAGAGTCTGAAAAGAGCTTAAAGAGGACTCCAGGGGGGTTCCTTTTTTTTATAACCTTATTGAGCCCGAAAAAGTGATAAAAGTATGCTCGATCGCGTTCTCATGTATTTACGAGTGCAAGAACGGACAAAAACGATGCTCGAGGTTTTATGTAAAAACCATAAAAAACAAATCAAAAACATGTGACAACAAAGAGAACCATATCCATAACCCTGTATTGAATCATCAAAGTCATCACACCTACAAGAATTACACTCAACATGACATTAGGGATTAGGTTTAATCGATAATTAATCATAAAAGCTCAAAATGATATAGTAAAAGTGTTAGAAAAAACAGGACCGCGGAGCAATAAAATAAAACAAATGCAGAAACAAAAACACAGAAGACACACAATACAAGAGAGAGACAGATTTACGTGGTTCACCCAGTGTGGGCTACGTCCACCAGAGAAAT
>SNQJ01S0144091.1:9474-23479 GCA_010110895.2 Picea sitchensis
TAATTTTCCTTTTGTTAAAGTGTCCCCTTCCTGTCCAAAAACTTGGTTGCCTGGCCAGACATCCGGGGAGCATCAATTCCTAACAATAAATCTTTGAAAAATAAGACAAAGTCATTAAAAACCTCATAAAAACAACGGGAGGCCTTGTGCCTCCACAAGGCCTGGTACCAGAATGTTACTGGGTCGAATTCATAGTTTATTTTCTTAGACAGAGAAAATTTTGGAAACACACAACAATGCACTATTGCGAAAATCAAGTAGGATGACACATAAAATTTATTCAATTCTTTGAATCGTGACAGCTAGGAACATATTTCAATGGAAATTAGCTTCCCCCAATCGAAAATGAATTGTTCCTTGACTGTGAAGTACAAAATATAAATAACTATATAGGAAACACTTGTCATGGATTCCTGTCCCATTATTCTTGTAAACAACCAAGCAATTTCCCGTAATGGATTTCTAAAGGAAATGACCTGCAACTTTGTGATATCTTCAGGAACTATTGTTGGGTCTTCGAGGAAATCAGGTAAGAGGTCCAACCCGTTATCATGTTTTTCTAGGAACTGCTTGTAGTCTTGTCCTCTGAAGGTCAATATTGGCTACGACAATATTAACATCTTGAGGAAGACCTGAGGCGACAAAGAAATAGGAGAATGGTCATGTAGTGGAATAATTATTTGGCTTGAAATATATTTTTTAGCGCACCAAGAGACCACCTCCTTACAGTCAAAAACCTCAGGGACGCAGCCTGCACGAGCGATTCTAGAGGCCCAAATCACTTTTCTCTGAGCAAAATGGGATGAATAGTAAGAGTATGCCCTGGACCACTGGAAGTTTTGGTCCTCACGTTTGAAGATATTCACTGTATCTCCACAGAACTGTTGTCGAGCTACTGCCATAACTTTACAAGAACATTTGTTTGCTCTAGACAATGTCTTAAATGCAGATTTGGAAGGGATAATACAACCTTTCACAAATCTTGGTCCAAATGTCTGTGAATGGGAGATCTCCTCGAGACCTTCGCTCATTAATGAAAATTTTGACGGCTCTTGCATGATGCGTTGTTAGCATTAAAGACTAGTAATTGCATACATAGAAGTGCGGACATGGAAGATACGACAATGAGAAATTAAGGATTGGGTATTTCCTGAACGGGCCAACGCAACGACCTGTGTTTGAGATGAAAAATCGGAAGGGATAATATAACTTTCGGCAGATCTTGGTTTAATGCATATTAATGGGATATCTCCTCGAGTGTTTCTCTCATTATTGACAATGTTGACGGTTCCTACATGGTGAGTTGTTAGCATGAATGGTTACTAATTGCATATTAAGAAATAAGTACGAAGGTCACGGGGATGTGAAAGAGAAATTAAGCAGTGTCTAATTATTGAAAGCGGTTGGGCGGGCTTCAAAATAGGGTTCCAAGGTACAACCATTAGAGTTGAGGGCCAGAGGGTCAAATTGTATGTCTCGAATTTGTTTGAGTGCAAAATGCATAACACGGAAGAGAGCATGATGGGACGGACCAAAGGAAAATTTGTATATCACGGAAGTCCGGGTAATGTTTGCAAGACACAAAACAATGGAAGTGAAAATGTGAGCCCGCCTATCCAGGAACCCGCAATTGAAAAACTGGTTCAAGTATGGAATAGAGAAACGGTTGGGCGGATTCGTTTTCACCAATATATTGAAACTTGTAATATATATCCCATTGTGTGGCAAGATATTTTCTGCATGTCTCTGGGCATAAAAGAGAAAATAAGAAAAAATAAATTAATTTAAATTTGAGGAGTCAAGCTTCATTGAAATTTCATTGTCTCGTCGATGCTTTTTCTTTTTAATGATGGTATGTACGGTTGTTTCATGATGGAATGTTAGCATTAAACCTTGGTCAGGCATAGTAAACAATAACTAAGAATTGGATATTCTGTGAACCCTCCAACCCGAGGAACTGTGAAAGAGATTCCATGAAATGGGAAAGTATGGAAAGAATTGGACGGGCTTCAGAATTAGGGTGACAATGGTTCCCTAGGAGACGTGACTTCCCGAGGGTCAAATTGTATGTCTCAGAACTTGAGTGAAAAATGTGTACCACGGGAGAGGGGATGATATGGGAGTCTGACGGTCAATTTGTATATGGCAGAGGTGTGGGATATCTCCTCGACCATTTTTCTCATTAATGACATGTTTAAGGTTCATGCATGACGAAGCTTGTCAATTGCATATTCAGAGAAAAGTAGGAAGGTGGCGGGGACAAGGACCAACAATTAAGGAATGGCTAATTATCGAAAGAGGTTGGTGACGCTTCGAAATATGGCTAGAAGATACAACCAACAGAGGTGAGGGCCCGAGGGTCAAATTGTATCTGTAGGGAGTGTTTAGCATAGAAAATGTAACACAGAAGAGGGAATGATGGTGCATTCCTATGGACAAATTTTATATCGCGGAACTCCGGGTACTATTTGCTAGTCACAAAACATTGGAAACAAAATCTTGAGCCCACCAGTCCGGGAACCCGCAATCGAAAAAGTGTCTAAGTATGGAATAGGGAAACGGTAGGACAAAATCGACACATAGTGAATGTACAATGTCATGGAGATACAACCAACTTGGGGCTAAGTATTGAAAGGAACGGTGGATAGTCGGGCTCATGACAAGGCATTCCAGCAGACAAATTGTATATCACGGAACTCCGTGCACTGTTTACAAGTCGCAGAAGATTCGAAACACAATTTTGAGGTCGTCAGTCTGGGAACCCACAATCGAAAAAGTGTCCAAGTATGGAATAGGGAAATGTTGGGCCAGACTTGTTTTCGCTAATATATTGAAATTTGTAATAGCTTTCCCATTACCTAGCAAGATCTTCTCTACATGTTTCTGGACAAGTTATGTAGGGATGGTTAGTCTTCGAGGCTTTTTCTTATTAATGACGATCTTTACGATTGTTGCATGATGGTGTCTTAGCATAAACCTTTGGTGTTTCATATTTGGAAAGAAGCATGAGGATGTCCGGAATAGAAAATAGTAACTAGGAATTGGAGATTTCATGAACCTGCCAACGGGAGGATCCAAAATAGGGTGACAAGGTCTCCCCAGAAGACGTGAGGCCCCGACGATCAAATTGTAGTGCTCATAACATTTGAATTCATAATGTGTAACACAGAAGAGGGGACGATGTCAGAGTCCGACAGTCAATTTATATATGGCGGAGGTCTGGGTGCCAATTGTTTCATACCAATGTGTTCAGTTGTCACTAGTAAGACCATAATCAATGTATTTTGGGAAGGGTGCAAAGTTAGTGGGGATGGAAGGCAACGACAGATACTTTGAAACATTTGTGAACCCTGGTAGAGTGAAGGTTGCGAGTTTGAGGAGTCTGCGGTGGAATTGTAGATCACAAAAGTTTTGAGTGAAAGATGTATATCATGGAACAATAAGCAACAGAGTTCGAAAGGGCCAACCCAACAACTGTGGCCATAAAATTTGCTAAGTATGGAAAGGAACAACGGTCGATCAAATTCATCATGTGAGGATATAGATGGATATGAAGATATGTCAGCCCGCCAACCCTAGAACCCATGATCATAGAAAGGAGACTAAGTATATAACCACAGAGTGATAATAAACGGGAAGAAGAAAAGGGAAAAGGGCTAAGTATCTCACATAAAAACATCTATTGTTCGTCTATTAATGCCAATATTTTCGAACCCCTGGTCAATCCTCACTAGTAAAAGAATAATTTGCAGATCACGGAAGTTCTTTGGGTGCAAGATGTATATGATGGAACATGGGAAATAAGTGTTGGATACCGCAAACCCGGGACCCAGTGGTCAGATAATTGGCTAAGTATTGAAAGGGACAACGGTCGTTCGGGTTCATGGTGTGAGGATATAGATAAAGATAAGCATCTGTCAATCTACGAATCCAGGAGGCCGTGACCATAGAGATGAGACTAAATATAGAACCACAAAGGGATAATAGAGGGCGAGAAAACAAGGAAAATTTAAAGAGAAAGTGTTTATATTTATTCCAATAGTAGTCATATTAATATATATTAAAACATTATTTATGGTCCAAATGCAAATCATCTTCCAATTTGTAGGATGTTGTTCGGTTCACAAATTTCATTGAAACTCATAGCAATAGAAAGGAAAAAAAATAAAAAATAAAATATATATATATATATATACATATGATGCAACATTTTTTATATGCATGGATATTATCAAATAGAAGAAGTTGCAACACTTGAGTTGCCTTGTTGTAATAGAGTCAATAATGCAATCTATTTACAGGACCCTGAAGAATCAAAGCATGAAGGGTCCTCCCATTTCTTTCTTTAAGTATAGGGCGGGCGCCACATAAGTAAGGCCTATGACAAATTATTGTTCCATGTAAAATGTAAGGAGAGAACATAGTGTCCTTTATTTAAATCGGAGTGTTGGGCAGGAGGAAGAAAATCTTGTCGTCCATGTTTAATGACACACAAAAAAAAGTACAAAATAAAATAAAAAACAACACCAGAGATTGGAAAACACCATACAAAAAACTCAAATATTCTATATTCAAATAAACTGGGTTACAAAATATAGCTGAGATTATTTTCCATAATGACTACGATTGAGCCCATCACCGACAAGAAAAAGAAAATATGTACAATAATGAAGCTTGCTGACAATATTTTATAGATTTCAACTTGACCATAAAATGCTTGATTCGTAAAAAACAACGAGTTGAATATCAATTTCAGGTCTCGGAATTCATTGGGGTTGCCAAATAGATCTATCCCAACTTTTTGAATAGCTCGTCTCTTCTAGATATTTCCTACCTGCATTGGCTGGTTATTCAACATTCCATACTTTGCTAAGTGTTAATTTCCCTCTGTCGTTGAAAACTTGGGGTTGAAGGTGCCTTCCTTGTAATGTTCCTGATCATTGACATCTGAGACAACTTACAGATGTGATTCAGTCCCAATTCAAAGATGATGTAGTGTTTTTGTGTGACGTCATTTTTGGGGAAAACAAATACTGTTAGCCAACAAAAGCTGAGACTAAAAAAAAAAATCAAGTATGTTGTGGTTGCTATTCTCCCTGTATTCGATCATATGTTTGGTTGAAAATCCTACCTGGAGATTTGTATGTTGAACTTCTTTGTTTTATTACTGTAAATTGGAAGGGACATCCAAGCCAACTGCAAAATGCTCCTCTGTTGAAGTACACAACTTCTTCCAGCAACACAGATCTGACAAGTGTATCAAATGTTGCAGATCACATCAGAATATAACTTTCGTCATAGGGGTGGAAGACATGGTGGGCCACAAAATGGTCTGGAATGTTCGGAAGTGATGCCAAATATTACTCCATGCCCAGATATACTCAGAAGGAAATTATAAAATTGGATACCCACGAACGTGAGAAACTGTATGCACGTTTGAATCAACATTATAAAATTACATAACCTTTTATGCCAAAGTTGTAATAGACTTGACAGAAAACCAGTTTCTATGTCAAAGAGTGTTGAGCGACCTCTGGATGCAGTAATAGAATCGACATACAATCAAATTTTGATCTCTATTGATACTAATGTCAATTTCAAGAAGTCGTGAGCGCAGGCTCTAGGTAGTTTCACCTTTAGGAATCCACACTGGCAGTGACCCCAGGCTCCAGATAGCTTCGACTTCGGACATTGACATTGGTGGTGGCAATGGGAACAGTGTTATTGACTGCACTGTGGCAATGCGATGAAAAAACAGGGTTTTCATTGTCAAAGCACTTAGACTGTGGGAGTGTCAGACCTGTAAAGAACATCGACTTTAGTTTTGCTTTGTCACGACAACTACAATGCTTCTTCGAGTCCATAAACCTTTAGACGTTGGGTGTCCTATCTGATAATGGCCTTGACATTAGGCACATGTCAGGCATCTATTATATGACATTGCAGTGTTAATGCAATTGCCATAGTGGACGACGACTCAATTGCATTAGCACAAGAAATATTAATTGTGTGATTAATTAACATCCTTGAAGTACGTGAATCCCAAACAATGCCTAAAATGTTTCGAACAACTGTGTGTTCAAAAAATACATTGTTCTATATATTAAAAAATAAGAATTTGTAGGTGGAAACAACTCTGGAATACATCACTACATTAAGGTCTCTTCTAAAGAATGAAATAAAATTATTACATGAAGGTGGTANGTTTCGAACAACTGTGTGTTCAAAAAATACATTGTTCTATATATTAAAAAATAAGAATTTGTAGGTGGAAACAACTCTGGAATACATCACTACATTAAGGTCTCTTCTAAAGAATGAAATAAAATTATTACATGAAGGTGGTAGTAAAAGGTGATTTTCATAAACCAAATCATTACCTAAATAGGCAAAACTTATTGCAAAAGGTGGTAGTATAAAGTAATCCTCAGAAAGTGTTGCAAAGTTCATAATCCAGAATTCCTTCCCATTAATGTTTCCCAGTTACATGTCGATGCATGCATTAGAAAGTTTTGAGAGCATCGTTCCTTGGTGATATACCCACCTTCAAGTAGGAGGAGAATATTCATGCAAAGAGGGGCAAGCTCATCGACCCAGATGCATCCATATGCATAGGAATAGTAAAAAAAATTGTGCAGTGGCGATAGAAAGTTGATTGTATGTGGAATTTGTTACTACATCCAGAGGATAGTGAAAAAACTTTGGCAAATAATATGACCTTCTGTCAAGTCCATTACCACACCCATAAGTAGCTCAACAAACTTTGAAATAGAAACTTCTGTAATTTTAGGATGTCGATTCAACCACCCATACAGTTTCTCATACTCATGACTTTCCAAATTTATAATTTCCTTCTGAATATATACGCAAATGGAGTAATATTTCGCACCATTTACGAATATTACAGACCATTTTTCAAGCCACGGTATGTGTGACTCCTCTGATGAAAGATAAATTCTTGTGTGGTCTGTAGAATTTGATACACTTGCCAAATTTGTGTTGTTGGAAGAAACTATATACTTCAACGAAGGAGCATTTTGCAGGTGACCTGAACGTCTCTTCCAACTCCCAGTAAAAAAACAAAGAATATCAACACACAAATCTTCAGGTAGGCCTTTCAACCATACAAAGAATCGAATACAGGGACAACACCAATCACAAGACACTTGATTTTTTTATTTTTATTTTTTGTCTAAGTTTTTGTTGGCTAACAGAGTTTTTTTTTTCGCTCAAATATGGTGGCACATAAAACCATTCCCTCATCTTTCAATTGGGCTTGAATGGCATATCTAAGTTGTCTGACATGTCCATGACTAGGAACATTACAATGAAGGCACCTTAAAGCCCAACTCTTCGATGATAGAGAGAAATGAGAATAAGTATTTAAAATCAAGGCTGGAGGATGATAGTACAATGTTCCATAGATTTTGGCTTAATTCGTTTTAATGGAAGATGCCCTCAATATTTACGCTTATTAATGCCAATATTTTCGAATATGTGTGTTGAATAGTCACTAATAGCACGATTTAACATTCCCATATGCAAGCATATTCTCAAATATGACAACATGTAACATATGCACAATATTAAAGAGGGACATGACGTCAAGACCTCTGGGGATGGCAGTGTGGTGGTACAATATTGCATTGTTACTATGATGATGCCTTTAAAAAACTAAAATAGCCAACACTTTTTGCAAATTCAAAAGGGACGCAATTTTTTTTTATTAGATCCCATAATATTCACCCATTTATGCATTTTAATGGGAGATGTCCTCAAGCTTTCCACTTATTAAAGACAATATTTTCGAACATTTATGCTCAGTTTTCACTAGTAAAATCATAATTAATGTGAATTGGGAATGGAAGAAGGTATCGAGGATGGAGGGGAGCAAAAAATGCTTTTAACTTTTTTGAACCCAGGAGTGCGTGAACTCGCGAAACTTTGAAGACTCGACTAAGTATGGAAAGGAAGGTCAGATAGATAGAGTCATCATAGGTATAGGCAGGCTTGTGATTTCGAGGATTCTAGGGTTGAATTGCAGAGCATAGAATTTTTGGGTGCAATATGTATAGCCCGAACACGGGTTGCAAGGGTTCGATAACACCTATCCGTGAACCCACGTTCACAAAATTGGCTAAGTATGAAAATGAACGTCAGTCGGTCGGACTTGTGATGTGAATATATAGATAGAGATGATGATTTGTCAATTCTCCACACCAGGAACCTGCGAGCACATAAACGTGACAAAATTATAGAACCATAAATGCATAATAGAGGGTAAGAACAAAAGGGGAAAACAAGCAAGTTTAGAATAAATTGGCTAAGTATGCAAATGAACAGTACTCAGTTGGACTCATGATGTAAATATATATATGGAGATGATTATTTGTCAATTGGCCACCTCGGGAACCTGCAACCACAGAAACATGACAAAGTATAGAACTAGAAACACATAATAGAGGGGAAGAACAAAAGGGAAAAGTAGGAAAGTTTACACGAGGAAAAAGAAAGGGAGAGAAGAACTTTATCGCTCACACAACAACACTTAGTCTCATAACTATGAAACCATAGAAATACATTAACTATGGGAAAAACATCATTAGCTATGAAATATAGTTGGAGCCCGACAAACTCCGGTTCAAGCCATAAGAGATGTTGTTTACATCCACTGCAAAAATTTTCATATCATTTTATCTTAATAGTATTTTCTAGGGAGCCAACTATAAAACCATGTAACAATAGATCCAACTGCAAAAGGCCCAACTGAAGTCGCAGGACCTCAACCCTGCAAAGTTAAATTAACCAACACTAAGCAACATCCAGTGAACCAAGAAGCAAGCACCACCCAGCCGACCAGGAATGTCGGTGAAGAACAATATTGGCCAAATTCACTGTACACAAAATTGTATCAACAAATTTATAGGAAAATGTATTGTAACACATCTGTTAACAAAATATTTCAGGCTGTGAGACCTGTCAGGTAAACATTCAAAGCTTCCAGGACCATCCAAAGGCCTGCCACTGTGCAAGTAATTAATAAAGGTGTGGTTTTCATAGCATGTATTTTTCAATACTGGGAGCAATCAAAATCCTCTTGTAGCCCATATTTGTATGTTATTACTACAACCAAAGAAGCATGACTGTAATGTTGTCTTCATCTCATTCTTGATTGCCAATGTTTGACACAGAACCTATCTCCATCACAGCCATAGTGACACATATGAAAAGAAAATCGTATTTTCTCCTCACATACTAAGATGTCTTGCAAGAGGATTTCGACTCAAGCATCCCGAGTAGTCAAATTTCCCACCTGCAAACTGCCAATAGCAAGCAAAGCTAAACACGACACCCAAACTCACCTGTTAATGGGGAACGACAAAAGGCCAATGTTCAACACATAACCTACCTCCGGCACAACCATAGTGATGCATAGGAAAATGAAATTGTAATTTCTCCTCACATACAAAGATGTTCTGCAAGAGGATTTCGACTCAGGCATCCCCAATATTCAAATTTCCCACCTACAAACTGCAAATAGAAAGTGAAGCTAAACACAACACCCAAACCTGTGGAACGACAGAAGAGCAGTTCCAATCGCGGTTGCAGAATCCCAAGCGTGCAAACTGCAACAAGACAAACATGCAAACAAGAACAACAAGAATAGGAAAATAAGAAATCAATGAACAAGCAAGAAGCAAGCATGAACCAACGAATCAACAATGTCGTTGAAGAATAATATTTCCCATATTCACTGTAGATAACATTGCATATAAAAAAAAAGGGAAGAAAATGTATTGTCAGGCCTGTTAGGTAAACATTTAAGTCTATCAGAACTGATCTATAAACATTTAAGAAAGAATGCAGTGTGGCAAGTCTCTTACATACGAAAAAACATTTATTATATTATTTTATAACAATAAAAAAAAATTAGTAACAATAGTTCGAACAATAGAGGTTATGTAAAAAATAAATATATTCAAAGGACAAACTAATATGAAGTCAACTAATAAAAAATTGACTCTCTATCTTCAAAACTTTGGATATCCAAACATTTCAAGAAAAAAATAAAAACTCAGAAAGATCGTATATGATCAAAAACTTTGGATATGCTAATATATCAAACATTGGGAATAGCAATCACGACATATATGGTATTTTTTATTATATAAAAATCGATGTTTTTAGATCCCTAGTTCCAACAATAGATATTGTGCAAATATTTTTAGTCAAAGGACAAACTAATATGAAGTCAACAACTATAATCCCTCTACACCTTCAGCAGGGACTAATAATACATTATTACAAATTTCAAACTTTTACAATTATATTTATAACATTAAAGTATTTTTTATCATATTGTTTAAGTGATTAATCGGTTACTATATTATGAATATATTCATTATACGTACATTAGTATTTTACAAAAAAAAATTATATGTATTATCATAATATGTTTAAAAATTGTGACATAAAAGTTGTGAAAAATGATTTACAACTCTTTTTTACTTCGAAAAGTTTTGTTTAACTTTTAAAAGAAAATGAAGAGTTTAATTTTATAAAATTTGTTACATAAATTTAGAATTTATTAATATTATTTTTTCTTAAATAAAAACTATTTAAATTTTTTTAATGATGATAAAATATTTTTACAAAATATATATATATATATATAAACCAATTAATTAAGTAGAAAGCGTTCTTTAAGGGTCGATTCTAAAAAAAAATTGTCTTTTGAATGAGAACATGCCACGACACCATTCTTCACACCCTATGAAAACTCACCATCTTCGCTTGTAACAATTCCACATGGTCTGCATACTTTGTATGCTCCACATACCCAATTCATGCTTYTRTCAGCCATCGAAGGAAATAACATCCACGTGTTTCTACTTCACCTRCTCCAAACCTTCACCGACTCCATCTGGGCGAACRYTGYTGGCGCCTTCATTAACACATTGACCACATTTCAGATTGATGATTTTAACTATGTTTTTACCAATCGCAGTGTTGTTATAGTTAACAGGCTCTTATTTCATGCCATAACAACACATTTGTAGCTGGTTTGTCAGGTGTAATAGTTTGGTTCGTAAATGTGTCAGCCTTGATCAATTTGAGATTGGTTCTTGAGCCTAGAAGTTGGTTGACATTAAAGACCTATTTGCTAGAATTGTTGCAGCACCAGATTCTCAAAAATAGTTCTTCATGGGGCAAATGACAGCAAGCTTTTGAGCAGGTGTAGTGATAGCCATACAAGTAAATGGTTAATGAAATTTGGATGAAGTTATAAGAAACATTAAGTCTGCTTTTGTAATATTGTTGGTACACATTGAGTCTATTTTTTATAATATTGGTTATTTTGTAACAACCCGAGTTTTAGAACTTTTGTTGTATTTGAAACTGTATCCTTATGTCTCACTGAAGACCATAAGTAAAGCCATGTAACCAGACTCTTTTCAAAAAATAATGAAAATTTAACTTTAAAAGTGAGTTTATTTAAATGAAAAACTTTGAAAAGGTTATAAACTTCATTATTTAAATGTCAACTTTGAAAAGGTTATAAACTTCATCAAATATAGCAGCCCAGAGGTAAATTGCACACATCATAGAACCTTGACGAAACCGGAGTCCTACTGCTCCAGAAGTTTATGAGGTGGATAAATACTCATTGGTAAATCTGGCTCTAGTAACTTGAAATACCCCCAAAGCATATCTCCAAAGCGTTGATCCGTTGGGCTTAATAAATAAATGCATGCCATAGGTGTACGATATTTTTACTTCTAATTCATTACATCCAGAACATAAAGATTAAAGTTAGGGAGGAGAATCATAAAATTACATACACCAAAAAAATATATGTCCTGGACGTAGAGTACTACAAATCTACCGAGCACGTATATAACCAAAAATAATGAAAATAATGATACCCTAATTATTATTTAAAGATTATTTTTTTATGAAGTTAGAGTGATCATAATTTTTTTTTTCAATCATATCGATTATGTATTTTTTATCTGCTTTAGGGGTATGCTAGTTAATATTATATGATATCCATTATGTATTGTTTCCCTGCTTTAGGGGTATGCTAGTTAATATTATATGATATCCATTATGTATTATTTTTCTGCTTTAGGGGTATGCTGGTTAATATTATATGAGTATTTAATTGGTATATCTTAATCTTTTTGTAAAATGTATATTAAAAAAATAAAATTTATTTTATTTTATTTTTTATTTCATATTATTTAAAATATATATTATTTCAATTTGCATTTGTGATATGGAAGTTTTAGTTCTATTACATTTTATTTCAACTTTAAAAAACATAGAGTATCCACTATCATTTCTCTTTCGCAAGTTATGTATAAACAAGGTTGCATGGCAGCAGAGTCCCTGGCAGGTTAGGATGGGAGTAAATCCAACCTAGTACAGACACGTGGCTAGAAAGTTGAAATACATTGAAATACTTTTATACATAGGAAATATGTACTTTTGTAATGGATCGCGGGTTGTCTGCTGGCGATATACAAAAAACACCGACAGTTACGCGATACAGAAATTGGGCCTCTGATGTTCTCTACGATACAAAAATGGAGGAGTGCACTTGCAAAGTTGCAGACTATAGAAATTCMTCACAAATAAAAAAATTATACATACGAAATATGTACTTGTATAAAGTAGATATTTAGTTTTATACATACGAAATTTATACTTTTATAAAGTATGGGGAAGAGATTTTATAGAGGATGAAGGGAGCCCTCATTGCATACTTAGCCAGTTTTTGGATCGCGGGTTCTCGGGCTGGCGGGTTCAAAATTGGGCCTCTAATGTTTTATGGCCTACAAATAGCACCGACAATTCCATGGTATACAAAATGACAGGAGGAGTTTAGTATGCTTTAAAACTAAGGCTTTTCTTGGACAGAAAGATATAGCATTTTTTAATTAGTTTTATTTACACACGTTTTATAGAGCATGCAAGGAGCGATCATTCCATACTTCGCCAGTTTTTGGATCGCGGGTATTGTCGAACCAGTTTTCTTTGTAATTGATCAAAAATTAATAATGTCTATTACATGTTTCTGGAAATTGGCAGGTTCAAAATTGAGTCTCTGATGTTTCGTGGCCTACAAATAGCATCGACAATTCCGTGATATACAAAATGACAGGCGGAGTTGCATACTATAGAAATTTACAAAAAATTAATGTCTGTTATACAATAGAATAGTAATAACGTTTTCCTAAATTCGATTGCTTTAAAACTAAGGCTTTTCTTGGACCAAAAAGATATAGCATTGTCGAATTAGTTTTCTTTGTACACGTTTTATAGAGCATGTAGGGAGGGGTCATTCCATACTTCGCTAGTTTTTGGATCACGCTTCTCGGGCTGGTGGTTTCAAAAATGGGTCTTTGTTGTTCTGTGCCCTACAAACAACATTGAGAGTTCCACGATATACAAATTGAGAAGCGACGTTGCGAACTATACAATACAAACTTATTATAAAATAAATAATGTATGTTACATATCTCTGGAAATTACATCAACATTTAAAATATCAACATCGTTGAAGACCAGAAAATTAGCATACAATAAGAGACAAGAAATGTAGCATATCTGAATTAGTTTTATTTGGAACAAACAAGAAAGGTTCCTGGAAACCCAAAATTTAGTATACAATAAGGGCATTGTCGAATCAGTTTTCCTTGGAATTTATCAAAAATTAATAATGTATGTTACATGTTTCTGGAAATTTAAATGTGTTTGTCATATAGACTGGGATTGGGGCTCCCGCGGACCATAAAAAGAAATAAGTACAAGAATTAGGAACGTTGAAAGAAGTGCACGATGGTAGAGAGGAAGACCCGAAAAGAAAAAATTGGAAGTTAAGAGTGTTTGGTTACAGTTTTCTATTGAAAGAGGACATAAGTGGATTGATAAAGAAGAGAAGATGACAACATAGACTTAAACTGGATTGATAAACAAAACAAGATGGCAGTATAAACTT
>SNQJ01S0144091.1:23489-47825 GCA_010110895.2 Picea sitchensis
CTGCGATCCAAAATGTCTCTAGATATTGAATGCATAATTTGTACATGCTCTATAAAATATCATGGGAATTAGTACATGCTCTATAAGATATCATGTGCATACTTTATAGTCCCATAATACACGGGAAGAAAAAAAAGGGAAAAAGAATGGAGTAGTTAGCAGTGGAATTTTAGATAACAAAAATTTAGAGTGGAATATGTATATAATGGAAAAACATCGAAAGCATCGAAAGAAACAACGACCGATCGAATTCGTTGTCTGATTATATAAATGGAGATAAACATATGTCAACCCGCCAATGCTGGAGCTGCATATTTCGTGAACCGAGAAATAGGAGGATCCAAAATAGGCTGAGAAAGTGTCTGCAAAGGAGGCGAGGCACAGACCTTCTAATTGTATCGCTCCGAAGATTGGAATGCATAATCTGTAACATGGAAGAGCGGACGATGTCGAAATCCGGTAGTCAATTTGTATATTGCGGAGAGTGCAATCCCAAATGATTCATAACTCTGTGTCCAGTTGCCACTATTAAGAGCTATTTTAGTATTCAAAATAATTTTTTAGATACTGTTATACAGGGCAAAAATAAAAACTAAAATAATTTTTTAGATACTGTTAGATACTTCATAGGGATTAGCATCCGTAAACAATGGCAATCTCCACCCCGCCAATCCTGCACTCTGTCTGTCAATTTCTATATTGCAGAACTAGGAGTGTTGTTTGGAGGACACAGAACAATAGCAATGCAATGTTGAGTTATCCAGTTTGCAGGTTCACTTGTCAATTTGTATATAGTGGAACTCGGGGTGCTATTTGTAGGGCACGAAACAATGGAGGCCCAATTTTGAGCCCACCCGCCCGGCTGAGAACCCGCGATCCAAAATGTCGCTAGGTATGGAATGCGGAATTTGTACATGTTATATAAAATATCATGTCCATATTTTATAGTCCCATAATACACGGGAACAAAATAAGGGGAAAAGGATGGAGAAGTTTGCAGTGGAATTCTAGATAATACACGGGAAGAAGAGAAGGGAAAAAGAACCAAGTATCTCGCAGAAGAACATCTAGTGTTTTCTTATTAATGCAAATGCTTGCGAATTCCTGTTGAGTTCTCACCAGTTAACGCATAAAGTGAAAATCACGGAAGCATCTTTCGTACCACTGTTTCCACTTGCCACTAGTAAGAGAATTGTTGATGTATATGAGGAAGGATGCAAAGTTGTTGGGGATGGAAAGTAGCAACAGATAATTTGAACGGACTTAATGTATACAAGGAACCCATGGTGGAATTGTAGATCATAGATGTTTTGAGTGAAAGATGTATATAGCGGAACGATAAGCAGCTTGTTTGATCAAAATCTGGACCAGGGGGTAAAAATTTGCTCAATTTTCAAAGTGCTTGGAATGCGACGAAAATGGTGCCATTGTGTCCGTCTCGTCTTCCTGATTCCAGCGGTATATTTACTTTCGCAAACGGAGTCTGTATGGAGAAGATACCGTGATCTGTTCGCCGAGCCAAACAGGCAAAAATTTGGGACGTTGACTGTACCTGTCTGTACAGTCCGTACGACCACGTGGCAGGGCCGTACCATCATGATGACGTGGCAGGTGGATGACATGGTGAATTTTGGTTGGTTGTTCGTTGGCGAGTAATATGGTGACACGTGGCATATTTTAGGCGAATGGAAAGGTGCCACGTGGCCCAATGAAGGGCTACCACGTGGCACCCATTTACTAGTTGATTGTTTAATATTTGGTCTATTAAAATTATATGGAGGCCGCGGGGTTCGACCCCCGGACCTCCCCCACCATTCCAAAGTTTTAAACAAACTCCGCTAGCCAACATGTCACCGCTTGATCCTTGTATATCATGTGGTTTTAAATTCATTTGAATTTACAAAATGATGTATCTGGCGGGGGGTCGGGCCAGGGCTTAGCCCCGACCCCGGTTCCATGGATTATATGTGACCGTATTTTTATGCCATCTGCGCCATGTTTAATAATGCGCGGGTTGAAACCATATGTAAACGCCCGTTCACATGGATATTCCCATGTGACCTGTCCGTATTTTATGGCGCGTTGTAAACGGAACATGTGGCGTGGGTTTTGGTATTGCGCGGGGTTTTAAATTTATAGCCCGGTTATATACCATAGTTTATATGACCATACATTTTATTTGGTGTGCATTTCATTCTATTATATATTGCAATACATTGTATTGCAATGTATTTTATATGTATGTTATATATGCGCGTGGGGTTTGAAACCACGACCAGTGGTTCTATGAAACCGTGTATTAAGTGTTGGCGCGGGCCCCAAACGGTTGTTCCACGGTTTTTAAAAGGCCCCAAACTATTGTTCCAACGGTTTTTAAATGGTGGTATAAACTTTTGCTTTTAGCCTTTGGTCACATGGCCATATGCCCCAGTGCCGAAAAGGTTGGGGTCGGAGGCACTCTAACTGCTCTATCGGTTTATAACTGCTACGGCTATGCCGTTATAACACGCTTCGTGAGCTGCACCTGTGTTCATGCACAATGTGTAGGTGCTTTTAGAGCCGCCCAACAGCAGTTTGAAGGAGGAAAATGGAGGAGGCCTAACTTTCACCGCTTTACGATTGAGGTGCCGTAAAAGTCTAGCTAGGGGTTTTTGGACGTGTCGGATCCATTGGTGCTGTTTTCAAATACATTTGAAGACTTCTTCCTAAGTTTTCACCGCTGAAGTTTCAGGAGGCTCTAGGGAGCTTGAAGCGCTCTTTGATGGAGGACATGGTTTGCTGAGCCTAAATTTGTTTTCTGCGGAATGTATAATAATTTTACACTGATATGTTCAACACACATTGACGTTTTGAGGTCGCTGAGGACTTTTACGTGTGTTTTTGCCAAAGAGAAGCCTGGGGAAGCTTATGGCCACATGTAGAAGAGGCCACGCCCGGATGAGCCATGATCCATTTTCGAGTCTCTATTAGTCGCTTTTGGGTTTTTATGTGTTCTGATCTCTGTCGGTACAGCTTTGTTTTTTCCATTGGAAGCTGAGCAGCGCCTTGTAAAAGAACTTTTCACTAATTAATCCCGTAGAGCCAAGTCCATTATGGAGGCTCAAGGAGATGTAGCCCTAGGGGTGGAACTCCTTTATCATGTTGTGATTGTTCCGAGTTTGATTCGCCTGTTTGCCGTTGTTGTGTATTTATTTAATGCACATATATAACCATTTAAAAGAACATTTGCTCACATGCATTTAAAGGAAGAAGCATGAACAACACATGTTTATATTGCATATTTTAACACATGAAGCAAGGTCCCTGCAAGTTTTATTTTAATGAAGTAGGGTGCTTGCATAGCATGTAACAAGCCTACCTTCTATTTTCGATCGTGGTAATGAAAATAAAAGTTTACTGGCTTCATGTGTTTGCCATTGATAGTTTGAGATTTAGCCATATTGGTTTTTGTGCAAAGTTTTGTGTTGAAGTTGAAATCTTGGCAAAGATGCATGGCTTCAAGCGTTAATAGTTTTCATTATACAATTTCATTATCTCTACCTTAACAAAGAAGAGATTCTAATTTTGAGAGATGTGATGAAAGATGCGTACACGCCGATGAGCCGCATTGTCCCTGAAGAGAAGTTGGTGGCCATGAAGCAGGAGAAAGACTACTTTGCAAGGGTTGCATGAGATGGAGAATCAACTCCATGAGGCAAAGGAACTCCTTACTGGCACATGCATGAACATAAGGTATGCAAGGTTAGTTTATCTTCTAATTCCTCTAAAGATGAATGTTTCGGTGGTTTTGAAAGTCACACAAGAGGAATAGGGTCCAAGTTGTTGTTTAAATTGGGCTATGAAGGTAAATGTTTGGGTAAGCATGCACAAGGTATCATGGAGCCTATTGTTGTTAAAGGCTCTAGGTATTGTGGTCTTGGATATGAACGGCAAGATGGAGCAAATTCCAAAGTTGAGGAGACAAGGGAAAAAAAGTTCCAAGGATAAATTTCGGTTTCTCGAAATTCACCTCCTCGTGAAGGTTTTAAAGGTGAAAGTTCAGGAACTTTGTTGAAAGTTCAATCCTTTCCAACATGTATTTGGTGGGTTCAAGATGAATGCGAATGTGTGGAACAAGAAAGTTGTGATAGTGATGAGGACAAGAACACTATCGATGGTCTTCAAAGGAGAGCTTGTAACTCTTCAGCTTCAACACCTCCTCACGAGGGTGATAAAGGTGAATGTTCAATGTATAATTCTACTTATCATTCAATTGATTTTAATTATGTTAAGCATGATAAATTTGGAAGAAAGAATCCTTGTACATATTGTGGTTTGTTTAACCATCATGTTTCAAAGTGTTGGTAAAGGTTACCGCTTTCGTATACCCCTAAGCAAAGGCAACGGAAAGGAGGATGCAAGGTTTGGTAACTTCCATTGTCGGCTGGTCATCTTGTTGACCATCGTTGATCGCCAGCATCCAACTATTCGTCCACTGGCAGCTTGGATAAGAAGATTGGCAAGAATGGAAGTGGAGATCTATCATTGATGTGGAGTCAAGATGATTCGCAAGAGGACTATGTCCAGCAGAAAAAGTCACCGTTCGGTTGGTTTGGTAAGAAATGGTTTGATTTCTTAAGCAAGTAACGCTGCATTTTTCTGATTGTAAATCGCACTTTCAAGTATACGCATTTGGCGGGCAAGTTGATAAGATGTTCGAATATTCAATCGGTGTTGATGATTTCCATCGCACTGTTGTGTCGATCGTGTTGTTCGAATTTTGTTTAGTCGATGGTGTTTATTGACTTGAAAGTTGATTTTGAAACGCCATGTGCTTTGATAAAGTACGATGCGACAGTTTGTTTGAAGAAAAAGTTTTTGTTGGCATCATTTTCAATCTCGTATGATTTGTTTTCAATATTGATGGTTTTCTTGGCTTGTGAGAAGATGTCGCAAGAAAGTTTTTACATCCATTGGGGAGCGGATTGTTGACGCCAAAGAGTTCAAAGAATTGATTTCGGGAAGGTTGGCGCCTCCAGTAATGTAGAGAGCAAGTAACGCACCAAAGAGCAGTTGGCTGAGGGCATAGCCGCCAGTAACGGCTTGTCAGAGTATTCAGGTGATTGTAAAAATATTTTGATATGACTTGAAAGCAGATAGATAAGATTTTGTGGGTCCAAAAGCCACAAAATCCAGTGGGAAGGCATGATCAAAATCTCGACCAGGGGGCAAAAATTTGCTCAATTTTCAAAGTGCCTCGGAATGCGACGAAAAATGGTGCCATTGTGTCCGCCGCTCCTGCCTTCCGGGATTCCTGTGGGCGATATCGGCTTTCGCAAACCGAGTCCGTATGGAGAAGATATCGCGACCGCTCGGGCCACAAACGTGTGCAAAAATTCTGGGGACTGACCACCGTCCGGTATTATCTCGCATCAACACGCGGAAAAAAAATTATCATGATGATGTGCGGTGTGACGACATGGCATTTTGGTTGGTTGTTCGCTGGAGGAGTAATATGGTGACATGCCGTGGCATATTTTAGCGTAATGGAAAGGTGCGCCACGCGGCCAATGAAGGGTTGCCATGTGGCACCCATTTACTGGTTGATTGTTTATTATTTGGTTTATTGTATCATATGGAGGGGCTCGGGTTCACCCCCGGACCTCCCCACCATTCCAAAGTTTTAAACAAACTCTGCTAGCCAACATGTCGCCGCTTGATCCTTGTATATCATGTGGTTTTAAATTCATTTGAATTTACAAAATGATGTATCCCATTGGGTCGCTGTGGTTTAGTCTCCGAATTTGCCTTACGGGATTGTATGACCATATATTTATGCCATTCGCGCCATGTTTAATAATGTGCGGGTTGAAACCATATGTAAACGCCCGTTCACATCGATATTCCCATGTGACCTGTTCGTATTTTATGGCGCGTTGTAAACGGAACATGTGGCGTGGGTTTTGGTATTGCGCGGGGTTTTAAATTTATATCCCGGTTATATACCATAGTTTATATGACCATACATTTTATTTGGCGCGCATTTCATTCTATTATATATTGCAATACATTGTATTGCAAATGTACTTATATGTATGTTGGTATATGCGTGGGGTTTGAAACCACTACCAGTGGTTCTATGAAACCGTTTATTAAGTGTTGGCGCGGGCCCCAAACGGTTGTTCCATGGTTTTTAAAACGACATAAACCACTTTTACGCCCATCCTTTGGTCACATGGCCATATGCCCGGGGAAAGTGTCGAGGGCGGGTTGGGGATGAGGCTCTAACCGTCTCTGAGCACCACATGTTGCGCCCATAAGCAAAGTTATAACGCATTTCGAGAGTTGTTCTGTGTCTATGCACATAGAGGTGCTGCTTTAGAGCCACCAAAGAAAAAGCTTGAAGGAGGAAATGGAGGAGACCTAACTTCTCTTCAAATCGCTATCGACAGAGGTGTCGAAAGCCCTGTACCTGGTTTTGGACGTGTTGGATCCATTGGTGATGTTTTCAAGGCCATTTGAAGAATTATTCTTTCCGCAATTTTTCTAAATCGTTGAAGTTCCAGGAAGCTTCAGGGAGTTCGAAGCCCTCTTTGATGGAGGGACATGGTTTCAGGAGTTTGCTTGTTTGTTTTTTGTGATTGAATAACCATTTTTGGCTAATTGATATGTTCTAAACACATTGGGATAGGGTTTCGTGAGGCCGTTGAGGACTTTTACAAGTGTTTTTCCAAAGAGAAGCTCAGGAAGCTTATGGTCACATGTAGAAGAGGTCATGCCCTGATGAGCCAAGATCCCTGCAGTTCTTTTAGTCATTTTTTGGGGTTTTATGTGTTATGATCCAATGGTACGCTTTGTTTTTCCATTGGAGTTGAGCAGCAGCTTGTAAAAAGAAATTTTGACTACTCAATCCCGTGAGAGCCAAGTCCATTATGGAGGCTCAAGGGAGATGTAGCCCTAGGTGAACTCCTTTATCATGTTGTGATTGTTATGATTTTGATGTATTTGTTTGCTGTAAGCGTGTTGGTTTGTATTTATTTCAAGTACATATATAACCATTTAAAAGAACATTTTCTCACACATAAGTATTTATAGTTGAAGAAGTATGAACTTAACACATAAGTTTATATTGCATATTTTTAACACATGAAGCAAGGTCTTGTAAAGTTTATTTTAATGAAGTAGGGTGTTTGCATATACAACAAGTCACCTTCTATTTTCATCATTAGCTCACTGCTTATATCCCCTAAATCTAATTTATACATAAATTGGTTGGCATGAAAAGGAACAACGGTCATCGATCTCAATGTATGCAGGGATATATATGGAGATGTTAAGGAATGAATTACAGATCACTAAAGTATCTTCTAATTACTCTATGTCCACTTGTCACCGGTAATACCATTGTTGATGTATAATGAAGGGATTTAAAGTTTCGGTGTATGCATATCGAATGTGATACCTTTAAACTTAAGTTAATGTATAATGAGGAACCCCTATGAGAATTGTAAATTACATTTTTCAAAGGCAAGTGCATATAGAAGAACAATAAGTACCGGGATCGTTTCCGCAAATACCTGCAATAAAATTGGCTATATGGAATGAACAAATGATCTACGTGACCGCTCCTATGAGGATATAGATGGAGATGAAGACATGTTAGCCCGGCCGTATTACAGAAAAAAATGACTAAGTATAAACCGTAAAGACATAATGAACGGAAAAAGAAAAAATGGGAAAAGAGATAAATATCTGACAGTCGAAAACCTTTTTTTCTTTTTATTAATGGTAATGTTTTCAACTTCTACCTGCTTCTACTAGTAAAAGAATTAAGTGTGACATCAATCAATTTCTTTGCCCGCACATGTATATATGACGTAAACAAGGTACATAGGCAGGCCGGATACCACGAACCTGTGGCCCGGGTGTCCGTGATAATTGGCTGGCATTACATAAGATGAAGTTTCGATATCTATTTCAATAGTATTCATACTAGTATCTTATTACCGGAGAAAGCTTTGTATTTATCTTAATAGTTTTCATAATAATATATATTAATGGGATTGTTTCTATTTCAAATGTAAATGATCTCCCAATTTGTAGGATGTTGTTCGGTTCATAAATTTTGTTGAAACCACGAAAATTTTGACTCCAAGATGTACATAGCTAACAAGGAACATGAATTTGCATTGTGGTCTCAACGACATAAATTCCTTATCATCTATTCATCTTGTATTCATTGCAATGACAACAACAAATGATGACTCTCCATAAACATCAATATCTAAATTAAATTAAAGGCAATCAAAAATTGCTGTGACTTTAAGTAATTAAAGCATAAATTGCAAACTATGGAACTCCTAGGATGCAAGATGTATATGATGGAACACCTGACATATTTGTTTAATATTGAAAACCCAAACATAATTGCCTAAGCTTTTTCGAAGAGGAATTTTTCTGTATTTTTTCCAATACTAATATTAGTATATATGCAAGGATATTATCAGTCAGGAACAAGCTCTGCACTTATCCAACATACCTTCGAGGAACATTAATCATTAGTTCGGGCTTCCTGTTGTAACTCATGACTCATTCTACTTATGGAACCAAGAATGGGAGGAAGAACCTGGGTCCTCCTAATTTATTTCTTTAAATACAAAGTCGGCACCACATAAGTATGGCTCCATGAAAAGTATTTTAAATTTAAATGTAAAGAAAGAACATACTAGGTTTTATTTAGATTGAAGTGCAGTGGAGTAAAGAAAAAGAAAAGTTTGTCCTCCATGTTTAACGACACAGTTAAAGGTACAAAATATAATTGAAGCAAATACTTAAATTGGAAAATACTATTAAGAAATAAACCTAAATTATTCTATATTCAAATAAGATGTGTTACATAATACAGCTAAGTCTATTTGCGACAACGATTGCGATTTCGCCCGCCATCGACCAATTAAAGATATGTACATTGATGAAGCTTCTTCACACTTTTCTTTACGTTCAAACTCTTTATTTGTGAAAAATGAGTTGAATATCAATTTTGGTTTTGTACTTAACCGCTAGTTGCAGTACATCTATCCCAGTCTTTTGAATACCTTGTTTCTTCCAGATATGGCCCTGGCTTGTAATGTATTACTTGTTCAACATTCCTTTCTTTGTCAAGTATTAATTTTCTTTTGTTGTCGAAAAGTTGGAGTTTAAGGTGTTTTGTTTGCAATGTTCCCGAAAGATTCACATCCCAGACAACTTAGAAATGTAACTGTGATTTCAAAGTAAACGGAGTCGTTTTATGTCACAATAGTTATGGCAAGGGAAAAAATTCAAGTATATAGTGACTGGCATTCTCCCATCTTCAATCGGGTCTGTTTGGCTGAGAAGCCCTGCCTAAGGATATTCAATCGCTCTGCTAAGAATCCCCGCCTAAGGATTTGTAATAAGTGTGGAACTTCTTGCTTTATTATAGTAAATTGGAAGAAACATCCAGCCCATATGCAAAATGAAAATCTATTGAGGTACATAAATTCTTCGGGTAGATGAAGTGTGGCAAGTGCATCAAATGCCTGTATCGCATCGTAATATATCTTTCCTCATATAGTGAGGTAATACGTCTACCGCAAAGGTCCTGAATGTCTCGAGATTTCCAATATGTGGACTCAGAATACACTAGAGGGAAACCAAACAAACTTTGACAAAGAACATGGCTTTCTGTGAAGTCGACTACCGGAGCCACATGCAGGTCATCAAAACATGAAATAGAAACTCTTGTAGTGATAACATGTCATTTTATCCACCCATACGATTCTCATAATGTTCTCTCGAGGAAGACAAATACTCAGCGATCTCTACAATTCGGATACAAGCAATAAATCTATGTTGTTGGAAGAAGCTATATAATTTAAATGCTGAAATATCTTGCAGGTGACCTAAAAATACATTACAATTCCCAAAGAATAAGACAAAGAAGTTCAACAAACAACTTTCCACGCTAAAGATTTTCAATCAACCAGCATCTAACACAGAGAACACCAAACATATTCTTGTTCTTTTTTCGGCCCTTTGAGTTTCTCTTGTATAAAATACATTTTTTTTTACTCAAAGCTCACTTCACATAAAACCAATCTCTCTTATTTCATATTCCCCTCAATCACATCTCTAAGTTATCTTACATGTCCATTACCAGGAACATATTAGAAGTAACCCCAAAAGCCGCTAATTCCCTTTGATGATAGAGAGAAATGAAATAAGTATTTAAAAGCTTGTGGTTGGATGGTCCGTATTACTCTTTTGTGTTGATTCCCTTTAATGACAAATGTTCTATATTTTCAAGCATTAATGCCAATATTTTTTATATGTACATTGAATAGTGACTAGCAACACATATTAAAATTCTCATATCTGAGTAGATTCTCAAATATGACATCTAAGATATGTACACATTAAAGAGGGACATGACATGAAAGCCTATGTGGCTGACACGTTCGTGAACTATGATGAAGCTTTTAAGAAAAACTAAAATTGCACAAGCAAGAAAACAAAATAAAAAGTGGCACCACCCAAAATGCAAAAGTAAAAGAAATTACTCGTGATCCCATAATATTCACTATTCTTTTTAATTGGAGATGTCCTTGAGATTTCCAATTATTAAAGCCCATCATTTTGAAATGCACAATAATAAAGAGGGACATGACTTGAAGGCCTCTCAAGGATACACGTTCGTGAACTATGTTGAAGATTTTAAGAAACTAGAACCGCAGAAAAAAAAAAAAGAAACACTATTTTTCGCAACTTCAAAATGTACTAAAAGGAAATCTCGCTGTGATCCCATAATATTCTCAGATGTTTATTCATTTTAATGGGAAATTTCATCGATCTTTTCAGTTATTAAATACCATCATTTTAAAATGCACAATATTAAAGAGGGACATGACGCCAAGCCCTCTGTGGGTGACACGTTCGTGAACTATGTTGAAGCTTTAAGAAAACTAAATTGTAAGCAAAAATATATATATATTCAAAAATCTTCAAAATGCTAAGGCAAAGGGGCTTTCATAGGTAAGGCACTTTAGTACTCAATGTTCTTCAAATTCAATGACATTTTTATTATTTGAGTAAAGGGGAAAACATCCGACAACCTAGAAGGAAGGCCATATATGATGGACAACTCATTGGCATAAGTCATAGTGAGAATGTGAATTGAGTGTCTAATAACCATGGAACTACGTTGCATTTGAGTCTTTAGCTTCCCTGCCTGTTCAAAATCAGAAACAAGGAAGGGTTGAATATTATCCTATCTATTTATTTTAATGGGAAATGTCCTCGAACTTTCCAGTTATCAAAGCCCATCTTTTCGAACCTGGTCTGGTCGATTCGGGACTTTTAAAGCATCTTTAATGTATTGGGAAGTCTGATGAATGTAGCGTGGATGGATCCCTATGTAACAAATGTTACTACTATTTTTTTTTTTTTTTTTTTATTCCAGCAGCATATATAAAAAGGAAGAGTAATTCAAGAATGTTATTTTTTTTGCAGATGAGCCCTTGAAATTCAAATAATCCACAAGTTTGATTGTCTATTTGTATATCGCGGAACTGTCTGTCCTATTTGTAGGCCACGGAACAACAACATTGGCCGGGTTGAGCCCGTCAGCTCGAGAACCCACGATCCATAAAATGCTTACTATTTTTTTGTGTGTTTTTGTCCACTAGGGTATGTAAAACAACGTACGTAAAGTAAACTATTTCGATAATTTATTTTTTTTGACATGACTACTTTCAAATTAAAATAGTCCGGTAAGTCCAACATGGTCAATTTGTATATCAGAATTGATTCTCAATTCTTTCAGCTTCCCAAATCTCCCCGAGAACCCACGGCGTAAAACTGGCTAAGCATGGGACGAGGGCTCCATGCATGCTTTATATATCTACTTTACAAAATTACATATTTCCTATGTTTCAATTTATGCTATCCAGAAACCTATATCAAATTTCAATGTCTTCTTCTAGGAGCCCTCCCTTTAAAGAAAACTAATTCGAAATGCTAATGTATAAACCATAGATTGATACCACCTATCCGCCAAGCCGCATCCATAAAACTGGGTAAGTATGAAACCGAACGACGACTACCTAATGATCGCGGAACTCTCCCTGCTATTTGCAAGGTACATAAGAATAGAATCCCAATTTTCAGCCCGCAACCCCAACAACCCCAAGGACACAACCTATGTTGTTCAGGAAACGTATAACTTCATAAATTGCATTCCCTTCTGCCCAAGATTCTTTTAAATAAAACCAATTCGGGAAAGCTAATGTATAGACCAAACACGACCTGTCATAGGATGCAACTGAACTACAGTCGCTTGGAATGACCATAGAAGCGCGAGAAAGTAGATTCAAATGCAGTTTACAACAGGAATGTAAAAGGGAGAGAAGATTTATATCTCCCACACAGCAAAAGTCATTCTCACAACTATGAAACCATAGTAACACAAAAATCCATGGAAAAGAATTGGATAGCTATGAAATATACTTTGAGCTCGACAAACTCTGCTTCAAAGAATAACAAATGAAATCGACATCGTCTGCAATTCTTTACTCTATTATTTTATCTTAATAAGCCCAATTTTCATCGCGCCATCCCCAGAAGTTGCAATCATTAACCTATGTTGTCCAGAAACGATAATTTCATAAATTTCATTCTCTTCTGTCCATGAGGCCTTCTTTAAAGAAAACTAATTCGGCTAAAGTTGATGTATACACCAACACTTAATTCCTTCATAGTTCGATAGAACTCTATTCGCTGAAGCTTCGGCCCATAAACTGCTGGCACGAACCGAATCCATCTACGGCCAATGACCACGAAAACGCCGAAAACTATAGTCAAACGCAATTTTACAATGAAAGTAAAAGGTAATAGCTATATCTCCCATACGCTAAAGGCACTCTCGGTTACGTCCGCGTCAGCGCAATCCGTATGTTCATTCGCGTTGTTCTGACGTTTGCGCTTCCAACGCAATGCATGCACCGCACAATCGCTCGCGCCCCAAAATGCCTACATTCGTTCCGCAAATCAAGCAAAAAGAACCAAACCCATGCAAAGATCCCAACATTGTAAACCCCTCGGTAAACAAGAAAAGTATCACATAAGAACCCAAAAGCAACTGTGGCGTCTTATGCGTATGCCAGGACCGTAACCCCTCAAGAAAGTCGAATCAAGCAACAATAAACAACATATAGTGAAGAAAGGAACAAGCAACAAACACCCCCGTGAATGAGGTGGCTCCAACTGGCGACCGGCAAAACCCAAACGTGTAAACTGCAACAACATGAACAGGTAAGCAAGAACAACGAGAACATGCAAATAAGAAATCAATGCCATGAAAAAAGAAAGCATGGACCAGTGAACTAGCAATGCCCCTAGAGCATATAATTTTTAAAAATGGAAGAAAATGTCTTGTAACAAGCGTTAAGTAACCATTCAACACTACTAAGCCTCTTAGGTAAACATTTAAGTCTCCATTTAAATGAATTGTAAACATTTAAGAAAATTCAATGTGGTGCCCTCAACGATCGCGAATATAAATTCATATATTTTCGTAAATAATAGTTCAACACCGAGAATGTATTGTGTAAAGCCATACTCCCTTTGATATGCCACCATATCAAAATAACATTGCCATAAATTTACCTAGCATAAAATGCTACACCAAACATTCAAATTAATGCTAACATTAATCCATCGCTCAATTTTAATGCATAACAAAATTTATGATTCAAAATGACCATATACTACCAAAAACTTTGGAAATGCAAACATATTCCCAATGTAAAATATGTTTGCAAAAGCGGCAATAAGACCTCCAATCCACTGTCCAATCAGATCTTGACAAACATGATACTTTTATTTTATAAAAATCGATGTTTTCACTCCCTTGTTCCAACAATAGACAATAGGGTAAATATTTCCTGGTTAATGCACAGTTAATTCCATCAATGATTTATCGATCGCTATAGTCCCTCTATATACCATTATAGGGACTAATAATACATTATTACAAGTTTCAAGTGTTTCACAATTATTTTGAATTTTCTTTGTATTGTGCATATATTTATAACATTAAAAGTATTTTTTTATCAATTTTTTTAGTTATTAATTGATTATTATATTATGAATATGTCCATTATAATTTATATATATTTACAATTTTTTATATATGATATCATTATAAGTTTAAAATTGTGACATAAACTTCTAGGAATAATTATTCATAATTATTTTTCTTTTAAAAGAGATGGAAGACATTGATTTTATAAAATTCCATTAAGCATAAATTTAGAATTTGTTACTATTTTTTTAAATAAAACTATTACAAATTTTTAAGGATGATTATATATATATATATATATATATATATATATATATAGATAAGAAGAAACCTTTGAGACTCTTGTTACAACTGCTATTCTATATGGATGTGAATTATAGATTTGCAGTATCTCTCATGAATCCTCGAGAAAGATATAGCAAATACAAAAGAATTTTATAACCCATAATCTCAAAATTAAAGGAAATTTTCCATCCCATCCTCCTCTTAGAAATAAGCTTCTCCCATTGGGAGCATGGATATGACTAGATAACCCACTGCATAAGAACAAGTTAACAACATGGAAGACAAGAGGCTTCCTAAAATTGGCTTCCAAATCCAAATATAATCTCACCGTGACAAGTACAGATGCCCGGCCTTGGCTGGGAACCATTGGGAATCATGGAAGACACCATTGGTGTGATAAAGTTAGAGGAAAAAAGAAATTTTGTTTTCCAAGTGTAAAGAAAAAAATAAACATTGTTAAGATAAGAACAAATTCTCACTCTAGCTCCATAGTGAAATCTGGAGTTGGTCAATTCCTAAAAACGCCATGGATGAAAGAGTGTCACCTTTGTGACACCACTAAGAAGGGTGGAAGATGAAAAAACACTTTCTCTTAGATTGTCCAAAATTCTTATACCAATATTAGATCTCATTTTCAAAATATTTTGTCACACTACCAACCTTTCTAACCCTTAACCAACAAAAGTGTGGTGATCTTGAAAAGCTTAATGCTTTTGAGCACATAAACAAAAATTCCAAAGAATGGCAAATAATCACTTAATTCCTTAAGGTCCCATAGACCAATTCAATCTTAGTGGATGTTAATCATCATCATCACTATATATATATATATATATATATAGTATATATATATATATATATATATATATATATATATATATGATTATTTAATTATTTAATTGATATAACTTATTCTTTTATAATGTATTTTAAAAAAATAAAATTTGTTTTATTTTATTTTTTATCTATATATATAATAACAATTCTATTTCATAATGATTATATGAACATTTATATTATAGTGATAAGTATAGTATGTGAAAGTAGATTTTATTTCATTTTTTTTTCTAAGAGAAGAATCTCACTTAGTAGATGGTAAATGGGCTAAATTGTAGTTTTGATTATACTAACCTACTTAATTAAGGCTAAGTAAACTCTATTCAATGTAATTGAGTTTTTTCTTATTTCATAATATCAAGATAATATATTTTAATATATATTGTTTTTAATGCTTGTAATATTGTAGGATTTCTTTTATATTAATTGTATTCAATCTTATATCATTTGAAATAGGTATTGAATCTAAAAATATTATTAAAATAGGTATTTGAATTAGGTATTGAATTTAAAAATACATTAAAATAGGTATTGAATTAGATATGAACTTATTTTATTTATTTTAATTTCTAATCTCCTTTTATAAGAGAGTTGGTATCTTATAATTATTAAGATTTTTTTTAAGAAGTGGGATTAAACCCATTCCAAACATTTCACTTATACCAAAATACAAGTTTTACATTTAATTTGCTATATTCATTTCTTTAAAAAAAAATGATATTACATTTTCTGTATATACGTGTAATTTATATTTTGTATATGTGTATATGGTCATTTTCTTATTTAAAATTATATAATCCGGCAAATGCAAATTAATATACAATGTTTAAAAAAAAAAAAAATTGTTTATGTATGTTTGTATTTTGACATAAAATTGTAAAATTGTATTGTATATATTGGTTGTTCTCATTTTGAATTGTGATTAATTGTATATTGTGTGTGTATATTTAAATTGACATATTTTTCTATGTGGTGTTTTTTCATATAATAAGTTTTGAAATAACTTTATTTAAGGAATTTTATGATTGGTTGTTATGGATTTAATAGGATATTGTTGGTACAGTGGGCAGACCTAGGGTTCAACGCCAAGAGCACACCAACAAAGCCCTAACTATCGACTCTTTCTAACACCAAGGTGATGAAGTCCTCACCCGAGGTAGAGGCAAGGGTGGTTGTAAGACCTGTGTACCGCAACCTTTTTTAGTTGGGAGACATATATGTGATTATCTTTCCACAATGCACTTAGCATCAATTATTCCTTAATATAAATTCATTAATACAACTTCTACGTATAATAGAATCGCAGTGAATACTTATACTAGGTACTTATCTACATAAAGATAGGTTAGATTCAATAGATCAAGTAATCGAAACATCCTATATATCGACCTAATGTTCATTCATTTTCTCAACGGCACAAAGTACAATTAGGTCTACTTAACCACATCAAGCACATAGCCAAGAAAGAGACAAATACATGCGAGAAAAGCAATGTTCACCATACACACGCTATCGCGGGTTCACTCCCACCCTAGGGCTACATCCAATAAAGTATTCTTTTTATATTATCTTGGTCATACATAACACGTAGCTTTAATGACTCCTTTCTTTCTCAAGACAGATAAAAGATCTACTAATAACTCGTTGATCCTTCTTCCATGCAAAGACAAGCCTTCTATAGTCTCTCGGGCTGTGGACTTGCACTTAGCTCCTCGTCTTGCCAATAAAAATGCACAGAGTCTTACAATAATTTGATCACACAGATCTAACTCTTAGCATTGTAGCCAACTTGTACCAAGAAATCACTCAAGTGCACGGCAAGCAACAACCTCCTTATTTTCTTACATTGCCTAATCATCTATTTATAGATTACAAAATAGGCTCAAACATGGGTAAACCCACAGTCGCACATCCCTTTCCCCCGCTATATCAACCTTAAAACCCTATAATGGACCCAAAAATAGGGTCTTGCTTCCTTAATTTCCGCCTCGCATTGCACTCCTTCCTTGGAAAGTTGTCACAATCCCAAAAGTGGTCAAGTATGACCAAGTACTTCAAAATTTAGCTCGGCAGTCAACATGCCCCAACACTCACCTTGACTCGGGTTCCAAGTCACCTGTCTCACTACTTAGCTTCAACACCTCGATCTTGGTTCTCGAGTTTGACTCCGCCAAGGCGACAACTTCTTTGTTCAAGAAATTCCCTGGATTACCGCGGTCATTGAGCGTCCTTCCGTTGTTTTGCTAAGTGATGGCACTCGCTCAAGTTCAACTCCTTTGTTTTCAAGTCCAACAAAACAATTGACATGCCTTCTTCTTGATTAGTTGCATTCACGAAACGCCCATTACTTTACTTTGCAGCAGGTGTACTTGTTGTTGGGTTGTGAATTTCTCTATGAACCTCTTCATTATTTTCTCGATCGTCATAGACTTCAACCGGCAATTGTAGCACACCGGTGATAAGTTCTTTGATTTTTGGAGTTGTGCCTCCAATGTCTGTAATTCTAGATTCTTTGCAAGGGTTTCATAGGTCTGGGCGCTTCTAGCGCTTAGCTTGTTACATTCCAAATCCAAGGTTTTTAACTGGTTGACTGCGCTTCGAGTAGTGGCCTTTCTTAGATCTCTTATTTCTTGGGGTGTCTCAAGCATGGAGCGGAACTCCAGATCAGTGATGCGATGTTGAAGCTTCTGTATAACTTATTCAAGATGTGCCACCTACTGTTGAATTCGTTCTTCATCTCTCACTTATATGATAGTCACAGAGCGAAGTGCTATGTAAACCCATTCCTATACTTCAATTTTCTCTACTAGCAAATGGTCCTTGATCTGCTGTAACTATGATTTTTCCTCATACCACTTTCCTTGGAGAGAAAGATTTTCCCATTATACAAAATTGCATTGCTCTAGAAGATCTTCTTGTACTTGTGCTAAAGCCTAGGTGGATTTCTCTATGTCTTCTTGAGCTCATCAAGGAGGGTTTCAATTTCTCAATCGAGTATGGTGTAACCGTGTGGCTCATCACATGTTCTCGATATTTTATTTCTATCATTTAGGGAACTACTTGGCTAGACTGGCGTGCTTCTTTGTCGTGGTTTTTAAATTCTCCGTGATCCAAAGTGGAATAACTCTCCCGCTTTGTTTTGATTTTCCGCGATTCTAATGAAGCATCATTCAGCTACAATTAGAAGTCGAGATCATATAGGGTGTTGAACTTAAGTTTCATCCAAAGTTGCCTTAGTTTCTTTGGACAGAGGGCCTTGGTGGGTAGTTTTCCTTTCGAATGATTTGTGGTATCCTCTTTAGGTGGAGTAACCTCACCTTTTCTCTGCTCAACTTCTATGCTCTATAGTTCTTCCTCATCACCTCCTTTCACAGGTGATAATAAGCAGCCTTCATGGATGTGTTGTGGGATATCTTGAACTTCCACATCCCTCTTAGGCTTACATTATCCCGGGTGTATCCTGCATAGCTTCCGGGCTGTCTATGTCGCATATCCGCTGATCTCGCCACAACAAGAGGCTTCGTCACCATTACTTGGTGATATCCTCCAGGTCATCTTCTATCATATTGTAATATGACTATAGATCTTCCTTTCTCTCATCCTTGCACACAATGATATAAATAAAATTCCAATCTACGCTGAATTTCATCAAAGGTTGAAAACCTATGAAGAGTGTTGGGTGTAATGCCTGGTGTATAATCGGCCAGCATTCCTCAACCAATGTAGTATCGCATGGAAGACGACATTGACCGCCATTGTTCATGTCGCTATGGAGTACCACAACGCATTTAACCTTTTGTGTCCAATTGACTTTCAAAACTTGCCCTAAAATTCCCCATGCGATGAAGGGCGCATGAGTACATAAACCAACCAAAGTGGAACTCATACCTCTGGTCCCCGTAGTTTGTCTACAGTCAGCTCTAGTTGATTTATAAGGTATTCCACCCAGTTCATTTGTAGACCCTCAACGCACTTTCCTGCGAGGTCAACTACGAAGACTGATACTTGTGTTGGTCGATTATTATGTACCATATTTCCTGTGATCAATTGGAAACCAAAGTGTATTGTTGCATTCTTAATGGAGGATACCTTTTAACCTCATGTGCCTTTCTCCAGGTTGCCATATGTTTCTTTTATTCATTGAGAAAGAGCATGATCTACGGCCTTTCCGTGGTAAGTCCCACGGGTCGTGGGCCCTCAATGCTTAGCCTAGTGATCCTCATTGATCGGGACCTAAATGTAGTACGCATGGAAGATGACATTGACGCCATTGTTTGTTCATGTCGTTGGAGTACCACAACGTACAGAACTTTGTGTCCAGGGGTTCGATCTTCGGAAACGTGGCTCCCTCGGGCAGTTCCCATGCGATGAAGGCGATGAGTATGAGCAACCAACTAAAGTGGAACTCATACCCTTGGTCATGTGCTTGTCTATAGTCAAGCTCTAGTTGATTTATAAGGTATTTCACCCAGTTCATTTGTAGTCCCTCCGTGCACTTCCCTGCGAGGTCAACTACAAATCCGGTCACCTGTGTAGGTCTGTTTTTTCGGACTAACTTACCTGCGATCAGCTGACAACCAAAGCATACTGTTGCATTCTCAATGGAGGATACCTTGTAACCTCGCGTGCCTTTCTCTAGATCGCCATATGTTTCTTTTATTCATTGAGCAAGAGCATGATTTGCGGTCTTTCCAGGGTAAAAGTCCTACGGGTCAGGGCCCTGAATGCTTAGCCTAGTGATCTGATTGATCAGAATCGGATCCACAGTGATGCGTCGATCCAACCATAGGTATCCTCCATGGTAGCAGGACAACAAGAGTCATACACAGGCATTTACTTCATGATGCCTCCAAAAATGTGGAATCTTCATTACGTTGAGGAGGGTTGATTGCGTAAGGTTATGGGTCCATTGCTGCGGTACAATCTTGGGGTTCTTTCCTTTTGTAATAGTCAAATACTTGTGCGGGGCTAGCATACTATATACTTTGCGATCTCTAAGGTTAAAATCACTGAATTTCAGCGAGGTGAGCTTCTCCTGGTCAGCATGAACTGCGCGCACCCCTTTCAGGAGGTACGCAGTGACTACAACATAGTCAAAGTCTCTAGGTACAAAGTCTCGATTCACTAGTCTGCTTAGTGGTGGGATATATTTCGGTAAGATGCTTGGGATCATCTTCATAGTGGTGAAGTCATTTCCTAGCTTAGATCGTCTTTTCGAAGGTGTTCGGGATGGTCCTACTCGAGCAGTGGAGGGGGAAGCTAGCAGTATGCCCAAGGACGATGCCTATACACCTATAGACATTTTTCATTCTGACATGACTCTCTCAGTCGTTAAATCAATTAGAACTTCTTCAACAATTTTCTTAGCAGCGTTGAGCTCGTTCGACATACAAACTTGGGTCAATTGGCTCGGGTGCAAAAGGAATTTAGAGACGATAGTGAATAGTAAGGCAATGATCTCTGGGTAAGTAAATCTCAGGGTTCGCACTTCAGATTCTCAGTTGGTATAAATTATTCTCGGTGCATGGCGCGACAGGTTAAGTAGGCAATCTTAGCAACGGACCTGTGGCCTTCATTAACTCCATTCTTATCCATTTTGGTGCTATCCAACGGTCTAGTGGTAACCCATAACTATTTTTCGATCCGTTCGAAGTGGCGCTCGAATGGGTATATCGGTTCCAACTTCTATATTTCTTCGTCATGGAGAAGTACTCTATGTCATTGTTCTGATATCTCAGCGAAGCTCGAATTCTGCAATTATTCTTGTTGTGAAGTGTCCTCTAGAACTTCTTTCAATCTTACAGTATTATCCCTTTTCTTTCTTAACTTCCTAGCCTTCTTCCCAGTGATTTTCGTCTCATTGATGATTTTACCATTCTGATGTTTATTTTTTGTGGTCTTAGTTACTTAATGTTGTGGAAAATCTTTCTTAGGGTTCCTTGATAATACTTCTTCTGTATCAAAAATAGGTAACTCAATCTTCTGTGGATCCTCAAGTGTTCTCTTAGTTTCGACATCGGAGGTACTAATATTAAATATCTACGATCTTCTCTTTTGTTCTTCGATCAAGTGTGTGATCCTTCTGGTCATAAAGTATTTTAACTCTTGCTTCTTCTATTCCAAAACTTTCTCTTCTTCTCTTCATCTAGCATGTTCTCTATCAATTCATGGTTTTCATATGAGCATGGTAAACGGGGCGGTGTCTTCAACAAATTTAATGATCTCAAAGTCTTCCTCTGTCGAAGTTCCATTGACAGTCATAGGTATCAGAGTGAGCCTTCCACATAGGGTTACTAGCTTTCCTCTGAAGAAACTTGTTCCTCCTAAGGAAGGAATCATTGTAGGCTTTCCTATAGCCTCCCAAGTTCTTTTTGGCATAATGTTAACTTGTGCTTCTCCATCAAGAGTACAGTCAATGTCAAAGTCCCCTATTCTTTCTTCGATTTTCTCCTTTTCTTTGAAGATCTCTGATAGCCTAACATGTTGGTGGTCATTCAAGGTATCTTTCATCTATAGCTATATCTTTTCTGATTCTTTCTGGTTTTCTTCTATAATCTTGGTCTCTTGATCTCCTTCAGGGTTTGCTTGCTCCATATTCAGCTTCTTAAGCCTAGCAATCATTCTAGGGCAATCTGATACTTCATGGTCCATAGCCTTACAAAAGAGGCAACTAGGTATTCTCCCAGGGCATTCTTTAGCAAGATGTCCCGGTCGTCTGCAACTATAACAGAGGGTTAATCCTCTCGTCCGTTTAGATATTCCCCAACTCCTTCTGTACTACGCACCAGTATCATGGTGGCTAACCTGCAAAAAACATTTTCTAGGAACCTGCATCCACTTGTTAGTCCAAACACTCTTTCGATGCATAAGTATAACATATCTATCACTATACTTATCAGATCTATTCATATCAAACTTTCTTTCATCTATTAATTCCCTAGTTTTGAAGCTAGGACATAATCTATCAAACATACCTAGATCCATGCTTTAGAAACAAAAAAATTTACTCATCTTACTTTTGCAGAGCACAAAGCTTCTAGATCAAAGACTTTTAACTATTGTTACCTTTATCATAGCACAAATCTTACAGATATTACCTTTTTCTTCGCAGATCTGACCTCTTTTATTCAGATATGACCTCTCTTTATTTAGATCTGACCTCTCTGACCTCTCTTTCTTCAGATCTGACATCTTTTCTTAGCACAAAGTTTCACAGGTCAAACAGAACACTGCGCACTAAGGCAATAGATCTACGCACAGAGCTTATTTTGCACAAAGCTTCTTCTCCTTCAGTTTCCAGCAATCACAGTTCCAGGTCCTGACAACATAACCATTTGTTGGCACAGGGGCAGACCCAGGGTTCAACGCTCAAGAGTGCACCAACAAAGCCCTAACTACTTACCCTTTCGGCAACACCTGCGAAGCAGATGAAGTCTCACCTGAGGTAGAGGCAGGGGTGGTTGCAAGACTCAGGTGTTTGCAACCTTAGCTGGGACACAGATCTGTGATTATCTTTCCTACAGCGCACTTAGCATCAATTATTGCTTAATATACATTCATTAATCAACTTCTCAAAAGGAACAGAGAATCACAATGAATACTTATACTAGGTACTTATCTACATAAAGATAGGTTAGATTCAATAGATCAAACACTGAGCATCTCATATATCAAATCTAATGTTCATTCATTCTTCAACAACACAAAGCATACTAGATCTACTTAACCACATCAAGCACTTAGCCAAGAAAGAGATAAATACATAAGAGCGAAGCACAAAACACCATACACACAGTTATCGTGGTTCACCCCCACCTTGGGGCTACGTCCACAAAGTCTTCTTTATATTATCTTGGTCAAGTAGTTACAACACAGAGCTTTAATGACCCTTGCTTCGTACAAGACAGAAGATCTACACAGCTCGCTAGACCCTTCTTCCTTGCACTCAGCACAAAGCCTTCTACAGTCTCTCATAGGGACTTGCACTTAGCTCCGCAAGTCTTAGACAAAATGCACAAAGCCTTACAATACTTGATCACATAGATCCAACTCTTAGCATTGTAGCCAACTTGCACTAAGCAATCACCAAGTGCACTGAGAAACAACCTCCTTTATTTCTTACATTGCCTATCTATTTATAGATTACAAAATATGCCTAAACGTGGGTAAACCCATAGGCCAACATCCCTTTCCCATTACATCAACCCAAAACCCTAAAATGGACCCAAAAATAGGTCTTGCTTCCTTAATTTCCACTTCGCGTTGTGCTCCATCTTTGACAAGTTGTCGCAGTCCCCAAAAGTGGTCAAGTATGACCAAGTACTCTTCAAAACTTGGTCAAGGGCCAACAGATATTAAGTATTGATCTACATATTAATGCGTAATTGATGTTTTTAAACTTTGTTTCTAAATAAATATAATAATTTATAATCCCATATTTTTGTAAACGCCATGTTTTTTTTTCCATAATGTTTAGCATTTAGCGTGGAATCTACCAAAAAATAATGAGAAACTCATTTTAATAAAAAAGTGAAAATTTCACAACAATATTAAACATTATAATCCTAAAATAACTTAGTCTATTATTATTATTTTTTTTGTAAATAAAAGAGTCCAAAAATATATTTATATCATTGCGTGTCTATACAAAAAACATGATTCTGCTACCTGTCCCGCCATAGCAGGGAAACAAGGACAGGTGGCCAATAAACATGTTTGAAACTGTAACTGAACACATGTCTGAAACTGAAACAAAAAAGAGAGCAGAGTATCTATTGTGCAGTGGCCATGGTCGACTATCTTATAGAGCATGTAAGAGAATGGTAATTCTTTACGGTAATGACAAAAACAAAAAGAAACCATGAAACCTGGGAGCTAGCTTAGGCTCGGTCGTCATTAAGCGTTGTAGGCTAGGATAAATATTTGTTCATGGGTTGGACATATTTTGCTTGTTTGGAGAAGTTATCATCGCGTCCATCATGAGGTCCAAGCGTTGTCCCAAGTAACTCTGGATATGGGCCTGATCATCCAATTTTTGTCGCAGCTCAAAGATGAGATGAATGTGCTCCTCTACGAATCAGAGTGGGGTCGATGGAGACAAATCCTCCATCATCTCGTTTCTTTCACTACTTTAG
>SNQJ01S0144094.1:0-11351 GCA_010110895.2 Picea sitchensis
AAGTGTCCTAAGATGACTTAAAAACCAACCAATTAGAGTGAGATTCAAATCTCTAGTGTCTATGCTCCTCACACTCTTATGAAGACTTACCCCTTCTTTAAACCATTTATGCAATCAATTTAATTACATAGAGTGTTTTTAGCTTGCATGTTAATTCATATTGCCCTTTAATGCACTTTGTAACTTTAGAGTAACCAACTTAGATTCATCTGGACTCTCAATCTATCAAGTGTCGAGAAGGATCAAAACCCTTGAGGTGCAAACATTTTCTCTAGTTTTGCACTCTAAAAAAAGTTTTCACCTTAAGAGATTTGATCCCTCTTGATGCTTGATGGATCTAGATTGCTTTTTGTTTTTTAAATATATGGCAAGCATATAGTATATATTGTATTATTTTTATTTTTAAAAAGTATATGGTCGACATATAGTATTTTGACGGACATGTGCCAATGTTACCCATGTTACATTACACCATATGTGTCATAGTAAGCTATAAAGCACCTCTCAGTGCAATTACCAATATAGATCCATCTAAACCATGGATCTAATAAGCACCCAGAGGAATAAAAAGAAATAGAGTGTGATTTGTAAATAGTAGGTTTATGGCTTGTTAGCTCCTAGGTTCTCACTTGGTGTAAAAGTCCCCAAGCACAAGTTATGAGACCCCAAGGGAAACTTAAGCAAGCTACCCATTGTCACCTCGATGGCCTTGCCTTTCTCTCTTTAGACTAGATGAATTCTAGCCTAGGGGAGAAACCCTATGGTTAACTAAGATGAAGATGTTGTAGATAAAGTGGCAGCAAAGGAGCTTAGAAAACAAAAATAAGAAATGGAAATCTTTTTGTATTTTTGGTGGTGGATGAAAGGGAAGAACAATGCCTTATTTTGTTTGGGCTACGGGGCCATGCATGCAACTTTAGAGGGAAATTCTATGAAATATTTCTTTAGGAGTCGGTTGGGTTGTAAAACACAATCCAAAACAACCCTAAATTTAGTGGATAAATATTACAAATTAGAGGAAGGAAAGGGACATTGTGGAGAGATCCACATTCAAGACAACAAAAGGGTGGCTTTGCCTAAAATATTCAAAGTATGTGTTCACTCTTAAGATGTCCAGGGCGTGTGTTCCTCTCTATAGAACAAAGAAACAAACAAGTTAAGGAGTAGGGTCTACCACACATAACGTCTTCCATTGTAGTAAGACTACTCTTATGTGGCCCTTAAGTTGCTTTTGACAATCCACAACCTGGAATAAAACCACCAATACACACCAAGAATATCATCCACACATTCAACAAAGTTGTACATCCATGCCACAATAGTTTAAACATTATTCCATGAGGTTCCATTGTGATTTTTATCACATTGGATTGGTTTACAACATGGTGTATGTGGAGTTTTGGATGGATTAGGAGATATACACTTTCAAATTTTGCTTGGAAATGATGATTGAGTTTCTCTTGGATAGTCATGATTGATGGCCCATATATTTGCATGTCATTTTCTTAATGGATCATCTTATTTGGTGATGATGCTTGCATCTTGGCATCATGATATTATTCCTTACACATTTGTATGGAGGTCTAGTCATTGCATTGATATTGTATGATGAGATATGACTCTTCTTGAGGAGTGCCCAAGCTTACTTGGAGATTTTAGACACTTTGAACACTCTATGATGATATTGGTTGTCACTATTAAGCGCCCCCCTCTATGATGTATATTTATATAATCCTAGCCTTTACAACGACTAGTTGTCAAAATACTATCATAATTATAATTTAACCTCTTTCAAAGAAAATCTCTTTACTTACACGTATAAATATATACATTTAATTTTATATATTATTATTATCTTTTTTTCGTAAACAAATATTTTATTGCCTTAGAATGTCATCAAACTAGTACACATGGAAAAAGGATGGAAACCAGAACAAGTGGCCAAATGTCTTCTGTTTTGTTGAAGTCTGAGAAAATAGGAAACATAAGACAAAATGACTCTAAAACTTCTGCTATGATCGCCTTGAACAGAAATGCATAGTAACAAAAAAGAAAGATGAAATTAAACAGTAGGCGAACCCGTCTTGCCATCATCACTAGGAGGTTAAGGCCAGGTAGGAACAAAAACATATTGTTGGTAGCAGGTCAAACATCTTTGTTTGTCTAGATCGCCTAAGAGGGAGTCGAACAACATATCCAAGTGACGATTGAGTATGGTATGGCGGTGAAGTTGTTCTCCCATATCTCGTCGCATAACGAAGACAAGGTATAAATGCTCCTGTGAGAGGTGAAAAATGTTGATCGTCTCTGGCTCTAGAGCTATAACTGGTGGAGGTTGATTGATTGGATGGGTCTCCTCGTTTTGCTCAGTCAGAAGGATTTCTTCTTCTACTATGCAAGTTTCCATTGCTAAAGCAGAGTCAATTTCTTGTGTAGGTTGTCCAGAATTGCGAGGCAGTGCTTGAATGTCGAAGGCTATGAATAGGAGGGAGGTCAGAGGGGCTTGCGGCAGGATTGAATGATGCTCTTCTTCAACATAAGACATGGGAGGAGATTATTCCAACCAGTTCTAAGCAGAGGATGGAGAAGGCGTCTCAAAAGGCTTTTTGTGGCTAGCACTAGAAATGTTAGGCGTAAAGGGAAGAGAGGAGGAGCCAAGCCTGCGCTATCAGGCCTCAAAATTGTAGCAGGTCGGCCCGTGCTTAGGCATTCCTTTATCTCTTGGCATGGGGGAGGGTGGGGAAAGATTGGAAAACAGGAGTGGAGTAGAATAGTAGGAGGAGAAAGAGTCAGGGCAGACGCAAGAAGCCAAAGACAGAACCAAAGAAAAATAGCAGTTTTCATTTCTTACCTCCTGAATATTAGCTAAATTGGCAAGGTGAAGTGCCAGAAGGGTCGAGTTGAAAGGACTCGTGTGACTCGTACCAGTCTAGGCTTGTTGTTGTTGTAGCATTGAGTGTTCCATTAAACCAACCTCTATGTGCAGGTGCACCTTCGATCCTATCAAATGAATGCCACTCATACCGAGTAGACTGAAGGAGGGGGTGGCGACAGGGGCTATTAACTTCTCAATCTGCATGGTTTCCGGCTGTCACTCCATCCAGGGGAGGAAAATCCCTAAGTGCAATCTCCAATCATTGAAGTAACAACAGAGGTGTTGGGAGATGTTGGTCATCTATTAGGATATACTCTTCTTGAGAGGAGACTCCCTCATTGGCTAATCTATCTACAACCTTATTCACTTCTCGTCGCACATGAGAGGGGATGAGGGTGAGAGAAGGATGAAGAAGAGTACTTAACATGTCAAGCAGACCAAGGAGCCTCCAACTTGGGGAGACTTTCATAGGATCAGACCCATTGATGATTTTGGTGGCTAGCGATATAATCACTTGGGAATCCCCTTCAATGATTAGTTGATTTAGGTTTTGGCTAGTGGCAAGTTGGATTCCTTTTATAAGTCCCCATAGTTCCACAAAATTATTGGTGTCATGGCCCAAGTGTCCCACTAGGATGTGAATGATCTTCCTTATGCAGTTTGATAGAACTACTCCATAACTTGTCGAACCAGGGTTGCCCTTTGAGGCACCATCAAATTTTAGTTTGGCGAAGCCTGGAGGGGGGCAAAACCATGAGGCAAGACTAAGGGATGGAGAACTAGAACGAAGAGTAATGTTTAATGAGGTGCAAGGGAGATTTAGCTTCTAATTTATATATTATTATTATCTTAATTTTATATATTATTATTGTTTTTACAATTATCTTCGTGTAAAACTTATCTCGACATGCACTCATAAATATCTACATTTAGATATTAGCATGCACTCATGTATATCAACATTTAGAAATTATCTATGTATTGAATCTTCTCTTATTTTTTCCATATGTTTAACATGTATATGTGTATATCAACATTTAGAAATTGTCTATGTACTGAATTTTCTCTTTTTTTTCCCATATGTTTAACATGTATGTGTGATATCCTCTTGCTTGTATGAACCTCATGGATAAAACTTTTAATCTCAATCACGTAATATTGATGTATTTATTAAATTATTTTTCATTTATCCAAATATTAATTGAGTATAGTGAATCGTTTACTTAATTAAGTAGAATCGTTTACTTAATTAAGTAGAGTTTATAATTTCCTATAACTCACCATCCATGATTCATTCAATTTTTTCTTTAGAAATTAATATTTTTTATGTCACCTCCTAGACATAATCAAGTTCGGCGTTTGACCCTATGTGGTATGTCTAAATGTTTAAAACATTAAAAACTATATTGATGTGAGATCAATAACGTATGTACTATTATTTATCTTCTTCAAAATTTTGATCGCCTAATTTATCTTCTTCTACTTTAATTTATTGTAGATACCTTTTGGAAGTTGGCTTTTTCTTTTGGTCGAACATCACTTGTTTTTTCAATTTGAAAATCCCTTTCTCCGTTATGGAAGTTTGATTGTGCCTTGTACTATTATTTTATGTAATTTTTGTTCTCTCATATTCGAGCTTTTTAATATATTTTACAAATGATTTGACATCTTTGTTGTTTTACATATAAATTAGTAACTTCATTAAATCTACAATTTTTTCAAGTTTCTTTCATAAACTATAAACTATTTGGAATGGTGATTTTCTAGTACATATATTCACATTAAAGTTATATGTGAATTTGTCATGTGACAAGGCCAAGCCCAATTGTGTTTGTCACTTTCCAATAATATCCTACAAGTTTTCTAAATTTCGATTTATCACATCTTTTTCCCATGGGCTCATGTATATGTGAATTTCCACTATAGTTTGTTGTTCAACTTGTGCCATAATGTTCACTAAAAATTACTAAGAAAATGAGTATCCTTATCACAATTAATTGCTTTGGGTACTCCATGCAAACATACAACTTCCTTTAATTGTTTTGATGGCATCACATCTCTTCTTGCAAGGAATAAAATATACCATTTTTAAAAAGTACCCAACAACAAGAGGAATAGAATCATTGTTTCTATGTGTTTAAGGTAATCCCGAGACAATCTCCATAGAGATGCTTCCCAAGGTCTATCTACTATCTAGTATTGGCAATGGCATATACAAACTAGTGCTTTGTGAACATATTTTTACACATTTTGGTAAGTGGCTACATACAAGTCAATATCTCTATGCATATGCGGCAAAAAAATTCTCTCTTTGACCATATTGAAGGTATTATCTCCCCCTAAATTCCCACCAAATCTTCCATCATGCAACTCACTAACCAAACCAACTTTTGTCTCATAAACCTTGTAATAGTACATAATTCCTTGCCACAAAAAAGGTACCTATCCAATATAAAATAATCTTTGAAAGAAACTTCAACTGCACCCACATGAATTTAAGATACTTAATACCTTTACCAAAGAAATCATCAACCTTATATGCTTCATTGAATGATTCAAATCCAACAACACAATTCCTCATTATCACAAGCAAGTGACATCTACTAAAGACTATCATCAACCTTATATGCTTCATTGAATTATTCAAATCCAACAACACAATTCCTCATCACAAGCAAGTGACATCTACTAAAGACTTCAACAACTATATTCGACTTTCCACTACTATGTTGCTCTATAAGGAAGGAAATCTTAAATATGATACCCATTTGGCATGTGATGATACAAATTTTCTTGAAAATCTATATTTAAGTGTTTATTGATCAATAAACAAAATAAATTCTTTATGTAACTGTTGGAGTGCCTCCAATGCTTTAAGCTTTTATACAATGGCATAAAGTTCCACTTCATAAGTAGAATACCTATGTTTGGTTTCAATTAGTTAGCTTCTCAGTGAAGAATGTAATAGGTCATCTCTCTTGATGTAATGCTCCAGTAACGACTATCTTAGAAGTATCACATTCTACCTAGAAGGTCTTTTCAAATTTTTAAAAAGATAAAATTGAAGCTTAAATCACATTTTTTTTCATCAACTCTATACACTTTTTGGACATTGTCATCTAAACCAAAATTCCCCCTTGGTGTAGTTAATGGTGCATGTATGTCATTTAAATTTCTAGTGAACTTTTCAGTTATGATGTGAACTTATGATGCACTTATGTCATTTTCATATGCCTTCACCTTATTCTTTTTCATACTTAGATCTTCAATAGAGCTTACAAATCTTAAAAATACCAATCTGTCTTTTCAAAAATTCACTTCACTCCAAATTTACAAACAACCTCTCCTTTGTAAGAAATTAAACAACCAACTTCCAGTGATGTAAAAGATTCTCTCTCAACTTACTAAAATAATAATATCATCAAATTAAGCAATTGCAACTCACAAATGTACTCCTCGAGTACATGATTCATCGCGCTCGCAGCTCTAAGAAAATAAAAAAAGGTTTTGCAAATATTTTATTTTTGCATAGGTTTTTATTATTAATACATGGACCAAAATATAAAAAAGACTCCATTAAAACCTTTGCAATTGGAAGCGGAATATTTTGTGTAGGCTCTGGCCTATAAACCATTGTAGATATTCCATAAGATAACATATTACAATAGATCTTATACTATTGCAAATACAATGATATTATATTTTAATGGGGAATGATTACTTGTGATTAAGATGTAATATTATAAGAAATGTATCACTTTCATTATGGAAAATAATTGAGAAAATAAGAATAAAACTACAGTAATAAAAAGAGCACAACATTGATAGATTGAAGACAATATGCACCTTGAAGAAATTAAGGGGAAAAACTCTTATAGGAAAAAGGATTGTGCCTTGCTCTTTTATTCTTAGATTTATAGTGCAAAATATAAAGAAAGATAACCACTCACTATGGAGTAAATAGACATTGTGGCCTTAACTAAGCTACTACATTATCTTCTTCTTCCTATGCTTTGCTTTGATACCCACATCTTTGCACTACTTGAATATGGAAGAAAAAATAAATACAATAGAAACATAACACCTTTCTCTCATACTAGATAAGGTTATGCCATCTCCATATAACCAATAAGATCTGGGTAATTGCTTTTACATACCCATTTCTTGATTAGGGTTAGGGCTTTAGACACTTGAATCCTCTTGAAAGTCCACATATAACTAGTGTTGCATGTGTGAGTAATGGAAATTATATGTTAACTTGTTGGAGGCATAATTCATTCATATGAACTCCAATTGAGGTTGCATTGTTGGAAATATCTTGATGAGTTTAATAATGTCGAGGAGATGAGAACTATGTTCCCAAATGCGTTCAACCATGAAGACTCCAGTGGTGCGGTGGTAAGAATATCTTGATGGAGTTATCAATGGGGATGAGCCTTATGTTCTCCCAGATGACTTTTTTTTTTTTTTTTAGGTTTTTGGGGAGACATCGATTTAATGCGAAAAGCGGACTTTAGAGTTTCAAGTACAAATAACATATCGTTTTTTTTTTTTTTTTTTTAGGTTTTTTTGAGGGGGGGCATCGATTTAATGCCAAAAACGGACTTTAGAAGTTTCCAAGGCCTAAAATAACCATATCAGGATCAACCCCTAAAATGGGCCCAACAAGAACATAACTTTGATTTTCCACCTACACCTAGAATTATTAAAAAAAATTATCCTTTTTGTATCATACCTCCCCATTTTTGGAGGATTTTGGTCTCCTAAACATTTTACTTTAGAAGAAGATGAGGAAGATGTTCCTTAGCCTTGGAGTACCACCTTGCCTTCATGTTATTTTCCCTTTTTGTCCAACCTACCAGAGTGCTTCTTGAGCCCTTGTGGTCATTCTAGTCTTCATTTGCACAACCATATATTTTGCTAACTCTTGTTTTGAATATGGTACCAAATTTTCTAGAGAAGGTAACACTTGTTGCACATTTCACCATTGATCATGGATGGTTTGTAGGACTTCAAAGTCTCCACATTCACTATTGAGTAAATTCACATATAGAGAGGTAGAATATGTCTAAAAGTATTGTTGCTTACCTCGATTTGAAAGGAATATATCTTAAAGATATTAATTTTTTTACAATATCTATGCAATCTTTCCTTGTTCAAGTGAAACCAGACTCGGTCTCCTACCTTGAATACATTCTCAAATCTTTATTGGTTATTCTCGACCTTGTATTTTCCCTACAATTTTTTCAAATTCTCTTGTACTTGACAATGGATGTGTTTGAGCTTATATATTAATTTTTCATCCTTCAATGCGTCTCTTGTGGCATCTTCCTTCTCTCCCCCATGTTGTCCATAGACCACATTTAGAGGTCAATGTGGTGAATATCTAAAGCAATTTTCATAGGGTACTTGTTGGTGGAAGTGTGGATTACTATGTTATAGGAGTGTTGAATGTAGATTAGATACTAATACAAGGTTTTTGGTTGCTTTTTATAGTAACCCCCCCCAAATTGCACCAAGGTCTTACAACTTCAATTTATGCATCTTTATGTGGATGGCAAGATATATATCTCTTCAACTTGGTGTCCATCTTCTCCCACAATATATTCTAAAATGAAATGAGAAATCCCATACCTCTATCATAAATGATGTTGTTTTGTATCTCAAAATGTACCCAAACCTTTCAGAGAACAAGTTTTGTGTGCTTTGTCCCTTGACAGTCTTCTTATAAGGCATGAAGATGCACATCTTACTGAATTATCCACCACCATAGAAATATAGTTATTTCCATGTCTAGTTCTTGGAAAACCACCCCACTAAGTATTAGGATATTAGACATTCGAGTATTAACTAAGCCCAACTTGGTCTAATGTATTGGTCATGCATGCTTTTAACTTGTTTCTTGTATACTGGTCATGTGCACTTTTAGTTTGTTTCTTTAGTCTCCTTTTGTACTTTGGTTATCTTATGCATAAGTGATCCAATGGTCCTCCTATTCTTAGTAGTCATGAGATTTTATCTATGTCCTTTTTTACTACTTCAGTTATCTTATGGTCATCATTATATCTTGTGTGTGGGTGATATGATGGTCCTCCTATTCTTAGTAGTCAGACTTGATCTATGTCCTTTCACCTAATTGGTCCATGATCTATATTTAAAGATCATGGAGGGCGATTTATTTATGGTGAGAAAGTATGATGAAGAGTAGTGCACTAGATGCAAGCCTTCTTTGAGAAGTAGTACAACTATTTCATTTCTTTGTAGATGTTTTCCTCCCCAAGGGAATCACCACATAAATCTTGGTATCTTGATATTTAATTTATGTAAGTTATTTATCTTTAGTGTTCATCCTTATGAGTTTTCCACCTATGAAATCCTACATGGTATCATAATGCTTTTGAGGTTAACTCCTATTTTATTAAATGATCAAAGTGTCATGCACCAATTATGGAGTGTTTTGTCCTCCTTTTGAACATCTACTCATTATTTTCATGGTTGGGCCCAATAATTGTCTTAAGTATTTGAAGAGTTTCAAATTTTTTCTTTTGGATTTGAAATTAGACTTGCATATATATCATCATCATCTCTTGAATATATGAACTTATTCTTGTATTTTGACAAAATTTGTATATTTTGTTGAAAATTTAATAGTACCATTTTCTTTAAAGTGTTCATTTCATTGAGACATGTCTTTCATTTCACTTAAAAGAACTTTCGCATGAACAAAAAAACTTACCTCTATTAAATTTTTGTCCATTATTAAAGGAATAAAAAATTTAATTTATTAAAGTATTGATTTAATATTATTATTCCTTGCCAAGGGACTATATCAGTGAGTTTAACTTTGACTTTATATTAGTTTGTTTTTTACTATAAATTTATATATATATATATATATATATATGTTGAACATCTATCTGCATTCCTTTGATCTGGCTATGTCCCGCTTGTGCGGCACTTATCCGCTGGTTCGTTATGCCCGGTATGCAGATGACATACTTATCGCCTTTCGTTCGACTGGGCCAACGGATAACCAGATTAATGATCAGCGGGTTCACCAATTCCTTCTCGAATCCATTAAGGAGCGAGAATTGGAACTAAAAATGAACACATATAAGGATTGTGAACCCTTTATTTTCTTGGGAATTCGTGTCTTGATCGAGAAGGGTTTTCGCTGAGTGATAGACTTACCCCATGAATGAACATTAGGTCTTGTTCAGGTTTCAAGGTTACTTACCAGAGATTAAGGAGAGAAATGTCTTAGAGGTCTTACCCATGGTTACATACCTGATATAACGAAGGCATAAGGTCAAAGTCCTACTTTTCAGATATAGTGGGAGGGGGGTGTCAGAGTCGAACCGATAACGCCCGCTGCCTCATCTGAATAAATCACTGTTATATACGTAATATTACATCTATAATGATGGGTCGACAGCCAGCTAATTCCGAATGCTCAGTCCACTCACCGACCCAAGTCCATGCCTCATTTTTCTTCTTGTTGCGCACCTTACCATCTGCAGAGAAATCCCTTCTTCTGCTACCACTGCTTTATTTGAAGGAATCACCTTATATGCTGGAAATAAGCGATTTTGCTTAAGACAAATGAAAGTGATTGACCGGGATGGATGGATATTATGCTTCCGACCCCCCCGCAACCCAGGGTTTAATATATTTCAAATTGCATTTCAGAAGGTTTTGAGAAGTCACGGACCAGAACAACCGACATGGATTTTGGGATCGACCAGAATCACCCACCCCCAATAGCGTATTCATCAAATGGGATTCTATTTTCTTTGTGGCCCTTCCTCCTCTTTTGGCTCCGCTCCTCACATTTAGTGTTTTATCTTACGGGGGGGGACTTTTATAAATAACCTTATGTCGATCGGGTCGGGCGGGCTTCAACCCCAGATACTTAAGATAGCAGGAACTTTATATGCTGACTTGCCTGAACTTCAGTTTTTACCTACTCCATCCAAAAACCACCTTTGTTCTTTACCAACAACCTCTATCGAGCCTCACTCACTTACCCTAATTTGTAATGCCAAAATCTATTGCTTCAGCCAATAATCAGAAGGGAGGCATGCTATTTACCCCCCTACGTTTCCAAACTCACCCATCCATCTTAAGATCTAGACCTGTAACCTTATACCACAACTTCATTAAAGCGCTTAGGAGGGACAGCTATGAAACTCTTCTAAGGATCGGACGGATCACCTTACCCTTGACTTGATTAATGCCTGAACCTTACCATGGAGTAGTGCCTTTACCTTATCCACCCACCTAGAAACCTAGTACATGTTAGACCTAGGCCACTTGCCTTCATGAAGCGCTTAGGCAGAAGCAGAACTGCTTAGGCCTTCTCTTAGAAGGAACGGATAGATGGATAGATCCCTTACCCCCTTACTTATGTGCCTTACTACCTGCCCACCTTAAGAGCTAGAATACATTTTAGCCCTAGACCACAACTGAATTAATC
>SNQJ01S0144095.1:16398-30762 GCA_010110895.2 Picea sitchensis
CTATGAAACACTCAAATGTAATGTTGGTGGTTGTGTGAATGCCTTCAGTGGTGATGGATGATATCTCGATGACACTTGACAACAAAGGACAATTCCAACGGTATAAACTCAACACTAATCTCAATGGAAAAATGAAAGGTATGGATTAAACAATCTAAGGAAAATTTAGCCATGAAAAAGATAATGTTAAATACCCCGCATATTCATGTATGAACCATCAACAACATAACGAGGTTATTATTCCAATTATACACTATGTAAGAAAACTATATTCATTCATTAACTAATAAATTCAATTGCACTTTAATTCTAAGAAAGGAAATTGCATGAAATAAAACTATACTATGTCTATTTTAACCATTCAAACTATGATAAGAAAATGAATTAAAAACATAAATTAAACAATGATATTAATAAGTAAATTGAAAATTACATTAACCAATAACTAAGTAAATGAAATCTATGTAAAACTAAGATAAGCAAACTATAAAAACTGGAAGTAAATCTACCCATCCATCAATCCTTGTAAGAAGAAAACCCAAATTAAAACTATGTTCTGTTCTAATTAAAAATCTGTTCTAAACTTGACTGTAAAATTATAAAAGAAAGCATCATTTAACATCTACTTTGCACACGGGGTTAGTATAAAGAGAGAGAGACTTGCAAGTCTTTTCCTAGCCTACAAAATCAATACATGCTAACACATATCATCATCTAACCTGCAAAAGAGAAGCAATACAATTAAGCTACAACAAATTAATTAACAAAATAAAAATATACATGTACAGGAAATAAGAAGGAGTAATTAAATTAGGAATTGCATAAACATACATAAGAATAATCACCAGATTGTTGGTGGCCCCCCCAACAAGTCGTGGCTACCTCCTACAAGCACACCATGAACTTAACAAGGCAAATTCACCATGAAAGCTTGAAAACGCAGTTCTGGCACAATTCTAGCAATGTAAAAACTCAAAAAAGAGTAAAATCATTTTTATGACAATTCTAATGCTTATGCTACTTGGTTAACAATCTGATGACCATCCTATCAGTATTTATAATCTTACAACCCAAGTGGTCGGCCACAAGAGGGTCGAACCACTTCTAATTTCGGCAAAATACAATAAATGATGCCCTAACTGACAATACGGAGCAAGCCAATAATCGCCTTCTTTGGACAACTGAAACTGAGTTGTCAGGAGCTTAGTATCTGGAGGGGGTGATCATGAAGAAAACCCATGTGCCCGATTTTTCCATCACTGTCCGCCAATGCCATAACCACCAACTCACCCTTCGTTTTTGTGCAATACTGAGTGTTGGAATGAGTGTCGGATCGGGTGATGGAACGAGTGCTGGAATGAGTGCCAGATCAAGTGACGGAACTGGAAACGTTGTGCGTTTTGCCCTGTAATATCATAAAAACATGAATTATCTCTTAGAAGTCATAAAACATGATGAATTATACTTGATTTAATCATTAAACCTGAATTACACATACCTTATGGCGATCATACCGTTTTATCATGAAATTCTTCAAAAAGCTCCTTTAAAAGATAAAAAACACATATATTCATATGGAAAAAGTGTATAATAATTGTCATGAAAATGATTATATCTCGGGCCCAACACCAATTCATTATGAATGGATTACCCACCCATGAAACCCTAAACATACTCCCTTTATGATATTATGACCTGATGATTGGCATGGACCGGTTGGTTGCCCATAAAACCAAGTTGGATTGTTACAATAAAACTTTGGAGTGTGAAGATGAAGAAGGGAGAAAGATAACCCTACAAGGGATTCAAAATCATGTCTCATTGAGACACATATCATCCCTTCAAGTGAAGAAGTATTGAAGAAAAGGATGTCCTTTGTATGGAATACAAGTTTTTAACTTTGTTGAGAACAATAAACCAATCCTAGAGGCCCATCCCATACTAAGAGAGTATTGAGATGTGTTTCCAGAAGAGGTACCAGGTCTACCTCCCAGAAGAATTATTGATTGTTGGCCCTCGACCAAGTTTTGAGGAAACCTTGGTCAGAGTTGGCCCACCTTTGGACTTCGACACATTGATCGAGGAAGGAGGAGGGCCCAGGCGGAGTTGAGATTGCGGATCTCACTTATTTTGCAGGCTATGTGGACCTAGTAGGGGTTCTTTAGGGTTTTTGTAATGGGTTATGGGATGTCGACCCATGGGGTTTTCCCATGTTTAGGCATTATTTTAAGGATTTGTAAAAGTATAAATAAAGAATATTGTATTGTAAAAGTAGCTAGCTAAGTGCAAGTAGTCGGAGTTTCTTTGTACAAAAGAATGTAGGTGCATTAAGGCTTTGTGCTTGATAAAGAGTTAGCTTGATTCCTTGACCTAGTTTTTGGAAGGAGGATATGGTGCTTAGTGCGTAGATCTCCTATCTGTTGTGAAGCTCAACTTTGTGGCTTAGTGCATAGGAGTAACTGAATGTAAGAGATTGAAAAATAATAAAGAGGCGAAGCGGTTGGTGGATGTAACCCCACACTAGGGTGAACCACGTAGATCTGGTGTCTTATGGTTTTCTTTGTGCAATGATTAGATCTGTTATGTTTTTCTTAGTGCTTCGATTAGATATGTAATGGATATGTATATGATGCTTTAATGATTTGATTATGTTAAAATGCTAGATCTGTTTCAAAGTGCTAAGTGTTTAAGGTGCATAATATTTGTTGTTACTGCATTAGATATATCCTTGGGTATGTTCTGCGATGTTAATAAGGTTAATGAACTAATGTATGTCACTTCCTAAGTGTTAACAGAATACTCTGCAAAGTGTTATTATCATAGATTTGTGTCCCAGCCTAGTTACAGACACCTGTTTCATGTAACCCCCCTGCTTCTACCTCGGGTGAGACTTCACCTGCCTTGGAGGTGTTTCTGAAAGGGTTGGTAGTCAGGGTTTTGTTGGTGCATTGTTAAGCATTGAACCCTGGGTCTGACCCTGTTCCAACAAATGGTTCTATTGCTGGGACCTGAAACCGTGATTGCTGGGAACTAAAGTAAATAAAAAGAGAAGCTTTGTGCATAGATATGTTGCTAAAATGCGTAGTACTCTACTTGAATTGTGAAGCTTTGTGCTAAGAAAGAAATTTGATCTGAATAAAAGAGGTAAGATCCGAAAAGAGGTAAATCTTTGTTCTTTGACAAGAGTAAGATAAGTGAAAATTTTTGTTTTGAAATCATAAACCTAAGTATGTTTAATAGATTATGTCCTAGTCTGAAGGCTAGGGTGTAGTTGAAAGAAAGAGTTGATTTGAGTAAATTTAATGTAAATGAAGAAAGAAATGTTATTTCTATGCATAGAAATGATTTTTGGACTAATAAATGGATGCAGGAACCTAGAAAGAATTTTTGCAGATTGCAGGTCCAACATTATGATCCTAGGGGAAATTCACAGTACATAAGAGGTTGAGGAACATTTAAAATAAAAAGAAGATTAAATTTGTGTTATAACTTCAAAAGACTGTGACATCTTGCTAAGGAATGTCGTGGCACAAGTCCTATTTGTCTTTTTTGTAAGATTGTTGGTCATGAGGTTGAGGATTGTCCAAGGATGATTGCTAAAGTTGAATGAATGAACATAAGACAAGAAAACTATGAAGAGAGTCAAGAGACTAAGGGAATGTTAGAGAGTCATAAAGAGAAAGAATCAGAGAAAGTTCAGACTACGTTATTACAGTTGAAGTAAACGATGGATGGTCACAAAGATGTCAATTTACCAGAGATCCTGAAAGTAAAATAGTGCATAAGTGCAAGAATAGAGGACTTCAACATAAACTATGTCTTGGATGAAGAAACAAAAGTGAATATTATGACAAAAGAAACTTGGGAAATTCTGGGAAAACCTACTATGGTACCTTCGTTGGGAAGAATATGATTTTTTAAGGGTAAGATGATAACCCTATGTGGAAGAGTTACTAATGTACCTATTATTGTTTAGGGAACATCGACTGAAGAAGAATTTGAAGTCATTCAGTTTGTTGGGGACAACGCCCCTTTCCCACTTTTGCTAGGTAAGACTTAGATTGAGAAGGATCAAATCAGAAGGAAGCAGAGGAAGAAGCCACAGAAAAGAAAAATCAAGAACTAAGGGATTTCATAGCTAGAAAAATAGACCAACTAATAGAAGAACGAGAGGATAAGTCGAAGCAATAGGACAAAGTAACAACGTAGGAGGGACAAACAGTCAGAGAATTAGCTACCAAGGTTGGAAGAATGCAAGAAATATCAAAGGACCTATCTATTCAAGAAAGAAGTATGTCCACTCAGGATGTGTTAAGAAAAGGGATATTAACTACAGACCCTTTGAGGGCACCTCAACAGTGCGAAGCCACTACGCTAGGAGAAAATAAGAATAAGAATGGAAAGAGGATTCCAGAAACAGTTAGAGAAACTCATATCACAAGGAAGAAGGCAAGGAAGAACAACAAAAAGAAGGCTAAGTTGGAAAATCTACAAGAAGCATAGAGACCAGATGGAAGACTTCATAGACTGGAACCTTGGAGGAGGCAGGTTCACGGGATTTGAACCTCGTTGGAACAACAGGTCTGGGTAGAATGGGACTTTGCCCTAGTGAAGTTAGATGAACATTGGAGGCACCTCGACCGTTAGAATGATGCTCCAGAATGGTTAGAAAATGAATTTATGGGATGATGGACCGCTTTCAGACATTGAGACTACATCATAATGGACAGATTTACATTGATGGAGGCATTTTTTGGCTGTTGGAAGATCCGTTATGTTACCCCACTTATTTAACTCGTCATTCATTGCGTCGAGACCACTCTTTTCTACCCATCGCTAACTGATCTAAACAGTGAATTGTCCAAGTGTCGAGATGTGTCATCTGAAACTAGACCCCACCTGTCTATTTTCCTACCTCACTTGTTTATTTGCATATCCCACTTGTTTGTTAAAAACTAGAATGTCGGGCGAACCTAGTGAATTGGAGAATTTTTTTGAGGAGGTCCTCAAGAAGATAATGGTCGACAGGCCGATATCCAAAGGTGTCCAGGTGTCGTCGACTAGGGTACTGCAGGCTTCCCCTTCGACTGGATGTCGTTATGGAAACTTCTAGTTGTGTCAACCCCGAAACTGAACAAAGAAGTAAGAACCGTGGAAATACGGATAATGTGAAGCAGATCCTGTCGGTCCTACCTGATTATATCCCACCTTTGGCTGGAGCTGTTAACTATGAAATAATCCCCCAAGACTTTGAGTACGTCGTGTTCACTGTGTACATTCCGAAAGGAATACGCGTAGTCGGGAGTTAGTTAGGACAAATCTCGTTGTTGAAGAACAACGACTTCAACTTGGGAGACCGGAAGAACTACGCCATGTTAGTGCCCCACTGTTATCTCACAAAAAAAACTGGAAAGAAACCTTACCTCATCTCACAAACATGGATTAAGGAGTTGGCGCAGTCCACCATGTTGAATGTGATGAAGATCCCACATTTTGGATGCTACTAGGAGGTTAACACTTGCATTAAACTCCTCCTTTCATGCTATCATGGCGGATACTTTTGGATCGATAGAAGGATTACTGTGGATCCAACATTGATCCACCAGATCACAGGCTTAAGTGTGACGGGTCCTGACCCTCATCATTTTTATCTAGGGAATGCCTCAGACTGTTCCCTAGCGCAACACATCAAGGAAGCTTATGGAGAAGTAGAGAAAGGAAAGAGAGGTTACAAGGTAGCCTTTATACAGGATGGGGAAGTGTGCCTTACTTTCAAACCCCTAGCTGGAAAGTTCATGAGGAATAATTTCCCCACACAGGTCACCAGGTTCGTGGTGGACCTTGCAGAAAAATGTGTGGAGGGAATGCAGATGAATTGGGCGAACTACCTCGTCAATGAGCTAGAGAAGGATTGTCGCAAAGCCCAGGACTTAGGATATGAATTCCATTACAATTGGTTGATCATTTTGATTGCATTTGTTGCTTGGAAAATTCATGAAGGAGACACCTTCCTAGATATTGAGCCATCGGAGCCATTGGCCGCATGGTTTTCAACCCTGGGGTATACCAACGAAATGACGAAGTAGTGGTAGTCCAATGCAGTGTTTCATCCATACTATAAACAATTGAAGGTTTCCATTGAATCATTTCCATGCATGACACTGTGCACCCTCCACCAATACTGATCAATAGCAAAGTTTTGCGTCGATCCTCATTTCATCTACATCACCGCGCGCAAAGATGAGAACTAGGAAGAATAGTAGTTGTACTACAAACTGACAGATGAAGACATGGAGCAAATTACAAAAGAATGGTTGGAGGAGTTTCTTTTACCTATCGCTGATGCAGAAATATCTGACACCGACACCATAGGAAGCCCCATAGTTACCCAAGTTGAGCATGTCAGACTACCTAGTGGGATGAAGAAGAAGAAGAAGCAGGAGGAATTCTAGGATATAGAGAGCAATGAAGAGGACAACTCTTCTGAAGATAATAGTTCTGTCTCACCGGGAGGAGGAGGAGGAGAAGAAGAAGAAGGATAAAGAGGAGGAGATGAAGGAGAAGAATAAAAAGGAGGAGGCAAAGCTACACCATCGGAAGAGCCCCCTGTTGGGACAACCACACCACAAAAGAGGAAGGTTTCTCTGAAGAAACTCTCAGCAAGGAAGAAGACACACTTTAATAAGCCCCAGTTGTCACTGAGGACGACATTAGTCTGGTTTGCAGAGCTATGGAGGATGCTTTTGAGGACATATTGCAGAGATATGTAGAGAAGTTGGAGGAGATATATGGAAGGATCGAGAAGGAATTAAAGGAAGTATATCAAGTTCTTCGTTTGGTTTGCGTAGTACCCACTATGCCTTCCTCATCATAGACTGCAGAATTGGGAGATGAACCAACCCAATTGAGAAGAATCATGGATGCAATAGAAGATCGGTTCTAGAGAGTCCATAAAGAGAAGAAGAAGGCTACAGATCCTTGAAATAGGAGAAAGATGAATTCCTAGTGCAATTACGAGCAACGTAGGACAATGTAGAAGCCTAGGAAAGCGAGAAAGTAGAGCTTCAGGCGAAGCTCCAGGAGGAAAAATATCAGCTATAGAGGGAAAAGGAGAAGTTGCTCGCAGAGAAATCCATGGTCAAATAAGTGGTGAGTAAAGCATGTCGCTCTATGCCAAGCTTGGCACAGGAAGGGCAAGATTCGGTTGAAACTCAAATAGTACAACTTGCTGAGACCCTCCAACAACTTCAGGCTAGGATAACAAAATTGGAGGCCCAAACAGTATTGATCACCCTGTGGGAGGTGCATGACCAGAGGGAGGAGACCGCTAAGAACACACTAATAAGGATAAGAGTTTTTGGCCCTTGACCAAGTTTTGGAGTTACTTGGTCATATTTGACCATTTTTGGGACTTCGACAACCTGTCGAAAATGGAGCGCCAGACGAAGTGGAGATCAAGGGATCTCGGCCCACTTTTGGGTCCCTTTTGTGGTTTTGGGAATATGTAATGGGAAAGGGATGTCAGACCGTGGGTTTACTCATGCTTAGGCCCATTTTGTATGTATAAATAGACATCTAGACATCTAGTAGAGGAGAGGGTTGTGTTGTATCTTTGTGATATAGGCTAAGTTCCAAGAAGGTATCTGTGTGATCGAGAGTTTTGTGCATTTTGTATAGAATTGTAGAGCTTAGTGCAAGTCCATGTGTGAATATATAGAAGGCTTTGTGCTGAAAGGAAAGGAAGAAGGATCTAGTGGTTTGCACAGATCTTTTGTCCTGTGCGAAGTAAGGGTTTCTAAGGCTTTGTGCTTGTAACCAATTGGCCACGATAATAAATAAGAAGAGTTGGTGGATGTAGCCCCAGTGTGGGGGTGAACCACGTAAATATTTGTGTTATGCTCTATGCCTTGACTCATTGTGCTTATCTCTGCTTTTGCTAAGTGCTTTGATATATTTAGATGGATATATTTATGCGTTGTGCTTATTAGATGTGTATGAATAATAGATATGATATGTATGAAGATTCTTAGTGCTAATCTACTGGATCTAATCTGTTTTACTGTTGGTAAGTACTAATATACCTTAGATCTAAGTGAAAGCTACGATGCTCTGTGCTATATGCGAAGTATAATAAGGATTGAATATTGAAGAATGATCGATGCTAAGTGTTCTATAAGCGATATAATCACAGATCTGTGTCCCAGCTAAGGTTGCAGACACTTGAGTCTTGCAACCACCCCCACCTCTACCTCAGGTGAGACTTCATCTTTTTCGCAAGTGTTGCCGAAAGGGTTGGTAGTTAGGTTTTTTTTGGTGTGCTCTTGTAGCATTGAACCCTGGGTCTACCCTTGTGTCAACAAATGGTTCCATTGTCAGGACCTAAAACTGTGATTGTTGGGAGCTAAGGAAGAGGAAGCTTTGTGCAAATATTCATCTTGAACCTATGAAAGCTATGTGCGAGGATATGTGCCCCAGTTTGCAGTGTTCCACTTGATCTAAAAAGATTTGTGCTAAAAGAAAGGAAGGACGGATCTGAAGAAAAGAAGCAAGATCTGAACGCTTTGTGCTCTAAGAAAGGTAAAAGTGGAAGTTTCTTAAGAAGAGAGGTTAGATCTGTGGAAAAGAGGTAGGATATGTAAACTCTGTGCTCTAATAAAGGTAATAATAGTTAAAAGGTCTTAGATCCAGAAGCTTTGTTCTCTAAAGAAGTAAAATAAGTGGAAATTTTTGTTTCTAAGGTATGGATCTAGATATGTTTAATAAAGTTTATCCTAGTTTGAAAAATAGGGCACTGATAGATGAAAGAAGGTTTGATATGAGTAGATCTGATAAGAATAGTGATAGATATGTTATACCTATGCATAGAAAGAATGTTTGGACTAACAAATGGATGTAGGATCCTAGAAATAATTTTTTGCAGACTAGCTACCATGATCTTAGTGTGCAGTATAGAAGAAGTTGGGGATAATTTAAAAGGAAGAGAGGATTAACCCTATATCACAGTTGTAGAAGACTGGGACATCTTGCTAAGGAATGCCCTGGTGGAAGATCTAGTTGCCTATGTTGCAAATCTTTGGACCATGAAGTATTGGGTTTCCCTAGAATGATTGCTAAGCTTGAAAGAATGAATCTGAATGAAGAAAACCCTAAGGAAGATCCAGAAATAGTAGAACCCAAGAAAGAATAAGAGAAGGTATTGTTGTAGATGAAAGACACCTTGAATGATCACCAACATGTCAGGCTACCATAGATCTTTAAAGAAAAATAATGCATTGAAGCAAGAATAGGAGACTTCGACATTGACTCTGTCCTTGATGAAGAAACACCAATGAACATTATGCTAGAGAAAACTTGGGAAGCTATAGGAAGGCCTACTATGATCACTTCATTAAGAGGAATAGGGTTATTCAGAGGGAAACTGGTAAACCTGTGTGGGAGGCTCACTTAGATACCTATGAATGTCAATGGAACTTTGATAGAAGAAGATTTTGAGATTATCAAGTTTATTGAGGATAGCACCCTGTTTACTATGTTACTTGGAAAAACTTGGATTGAAAGAGATCAAGCCAGAAAGAAGGAAGAATCAAAAGTCTTAGAACAACAGAGAAAAGAGTTAAAAGATTTCATGACCATAAGGATCACACAATTAATTGAAGAACAGGAGAACAGATCGAAGCTATTTGACACTAGAAGCCCAGATGTAAAAGATGTAAGAACATTAGAGGACTCACAGAAGATTGAAGTATCTGTCTTAGATATAGAAGAAGTATTTCCCCTGAGTCTTATGAGAGAATATCAACAACGCGAAGTGACTATGTCCAAGGAAAATAAGAATCAGAATAGGAAAAGAACCACCGAGACGAAGCTCACAGGGAAGAAAGCTAGAAAGCTGAGTAAGAAGAAGGCTAAGATTGAAAGGTTACAACAGGTTCCTGAGGGTATCTCGCAGAAGGAAAACTTTCATAATTTGATATTCACCGAGATATCAGAACAACAACATAGGCCACTTCATTGTGGTGAAGAAATATAGTCGTTAGAGGCCAATATATCCATTCGAATGCCACTACGAATGGATCGAAAAGCATTGATGGCTCATCACCAGAACATCGGACCGCACCATAATGAACATAACATGAATTAATGAGGATCATACCCGTTGCAAAGAAAATTGTTTCCAAGATTGCCTATTTATCTTGTCATGCCATGCCCGAAGAAAACTTTTGCCAACTGAGAATTTGAAGCCCACAGACTAGAAAGTGTACAAAGTGACCATTGCACCCTCGTTTTTCATTTCTGAACAGTGTCTGAGATCATTGAGACCCCGATAATTTATCCTGAGCACGTATGTCCGAAGAGCTTAGCGCACTTGAAGAATCTGCGAAGGAAGTACTTGTTGATCTCAATACTGTGAAAGTTATGTCAGAAAGAAGGATGTCTGCAGGTGTGCAAGAATCATCAATAGGAGGAGTCCAAGCTTCTCCATCGACTTTTCATGGAGTAGGAACTTCCAGAATTGCGACAGAGACAAGAATGAAGCACATAGATGATATCATGAATGCCAAGCTGATTCTGAGCATTCTACCTGCCTACTTACCCCCTTTAAGAAGGGCCATCAACCGAGACAGTGTGCCCAGAGATTTTGACTATTTTTTGGTCATGGAATACCTCCCGAAAGGGATACGCGTAGTTCAAGCCAACCAGGATAAGCTCACAACATTTATGTTCAGTGACTTCAACATTGGTGATAAGAAGGCTTATATCATGCTTGCCACGCACAAGTATCTGACCAGTACTAAAGGCAAGAATTCAAATATTATCCCACAACCATGGACCCAGAACCTTGCGCAATCCACACTGCTCAATGTGATGAATATCCCACACTTCGACGGACACCAGGAAGTAAACACATGCGTGAAATTGTTTTTATCTTTCTACCATGAAGGTTACTTATGGTTGAACCGTCACATCACTGTGGATCTGACCTTGATCAATCAGATCACAGGGATGAGCGTGTAGGGCCTTGACCCACAAGATTTTTACCTTGGAAATACCTTAGACCGAGCATTAGTAGAGAGAATCAAAGATACTTATGGCGATGTTGATAAGGGCATGTGAGGTTACAAGGTAACCTCTATCTAGAATGGAACAGTGCCCCTCGCATGTCATATGATCATAGGAAATATAGTTTGCAAGAACCGACCCACCCAAGTAACTGGATTCGTAGTTGATCTCGCAGGAAAGTGAGCGGAGGGACTACAAACGAATTAGGAACAATACCTTGTAAACCAGTTGGAGATTGATTGCAGAGAAGCGCAAGACTAAGGAAATGAGTTCCACTTTAGCTGGCTTCTCATCCTAATCGCACTCATTGCATGGGAAATGCTGGAAGGTGAGACCTTCCTCGACATCGAGCCCTTCGAACCTTTGGCCGCGAAGTTTAGTTCCTTGTGGTACTCTAATGATATGAACAAGTAGTGGAAATTGAATGTCATCTTCCATACTTACTACAACCAGTTGAAACAAGCCATCCAGTCCAAGCCTCAGATGACCCCGAATACCCTTCACAGGTTTAGATCCTTAATGAAGTTGAGCACGGACCACCACTTCATTTATATAACAGTGTGCGCTGATGAGAACAAGCAACATTTGCAATCATATTACAAGCTAACAAAGGAAGACTTAGAGGAAATCACTAAGGAATGGTCAGTAGGAATGGTCAGTGGACCTCCTTATTCCGACCAACCCTATGGAGTTTTCCAATGTAGATAGCCCAGAAGCTGCACAGGATACACCTGGACCAAGCAAGATGAAGAAGCCTGAAGAGGTTCATGATGTAGACAACACATAAGTGAGGACTGCATCCATTTCACCAGACGAAGGGGGTGATGGCGAAGATATCAAAGGTGCAGAAATTGAACAACAGAAAGGCAAAGTTCCACCTCCTAGGGAAGAAGAAGACTCGTCGAAGAAATGGAAGGTTTCACCTCCAAAATATTCCTCCCGGAAGAAACCTAGAACCCCTGTAACCAAGATGCATACTACCCTCACATTGGATGATTTTAATTTCATCATTGCAGTTGTGAACGATGCTTCACAGGGGGTATTTGATAAGCAAGAGGTGAAGCAGGAGCATATGTATAATCATTTCGAGGTTGAACTCTATTACACATTATCTTCATCATCCCTATGACCGTTAATTATGTAAACTTATATGTTGCCTTCATAGGGGTCAGTGGCCTAAGTTCCTGAAGAGAGAAGGGAGAAGAACTTTTCTTGATAAAAGAAGTTGCATTTTCTCTTGTAAAAACCCTGTAAAAAAGGAAGTTCGCAGGTTTCTATATAGTTAGGGTGTGAGAATGCCTAATTCTCGTAGGTTGCACCATAGCTGGGTTGCGAGAGGTTCACAAGTTTCTCTATAGGCAGGGTGCGAGAATTCTTACACGTGGGAAAAATGAGCGTTTTCTCGAATCTTCTGGAAGGAGAAACTTCCATGGTGAGGTAGCATCCGAATGGTTTGTATGTTACTCACTTTCATGATTTAGTGGGATCATCCTAACCTCCTCACCTTATCCTCTTCAACTTATAAAAGGAGAGGAGTTCTCATGGAGAAAGTTAGCTTGTAGCTTGGAGCTTTTGGGATTGGCTAAGTTGGATTTGTCTTGGAATTATTAGCTTGGTTAGAGTGACTTTGAGATTTTCCTTTGTCAAGATAGATTGTGAATATTATCAGATCTGTGCTCTCAGAATTATTGGAGTGAAAGTGTGTGGGGAACGGAGGACAGTTGGAAGGGACCTTACGACATCAAGGCCATGGTTGTAATCTCTCTTTCACATTTAATATGATAGAGTAATATGATTCTTTCCTATAAAGCTTGTTATGTTTTATTGTATGATTCCTTTATCAAATACATAGGTTTATATTGAGTTTATGCTATTACTATCACTTTGGTTGGTTGTGTTCTTTTGCAGGTTCATCATTGTATGAGCATTGGAACGGAGGTAGGATGGCGATGGTGAGAGGAAGTGACATTTAAACAACATTTCACTCATCCCTCTTTAGTTAGTAAATTCAATATCTAAAACTTAAGGAAAGTGTCATGTTCTGGTGTGTTTTTTTCTAGATCTAGGTGGATCTAGGGAGATCAGTTAGTGTCCACACCTACCGATTAGTCCGATAACAAAATTGGCGACTCCATTGGGGAACAGATTGTTTCCTAGTTAGTCTTTTTTCCCTTCCTTTGATTGCTTGTTTTCTGGTTTCTGAGTCTATGGGAGATCCATCCAGACTCTCTGGATCTAAAAGTTCACTCAAATTTAGTCCTTTTTCAATTTTTTTCTTGTTTACAGGCATTCCCGCACTGTACCCTTTAGTGGCCTACGAGAAACACCTGAGTTCGCACCCTGGTGTTAAGTCCAGTGCGAACCCCTCACAGTCAACCTTTGTTCAGCCTGCGAGAATCAAAGATTCTCGCACTGTAATACACTGCCAGCCTGTGAACTTGTTTGTAAAAAATTTTGGATTAGGTCTTGTCATCTTTTGATGACCCAGTTTTGCTTTGATCAGCTGGATTGAGTTTTTGGAGCCTATATTAATTTGCTTACAGTCTGCTTGACATTCTTTGAGTTCCTTTTAGCCACTTTTGCTTTGTTTGGTTTTGGAGGATTAGTCTCTTGCTTTGAGTGTCTTTCAATTACAAAGCGTGTGTTTTCTTTAGAATTGTTTAGGGAAAGATAAGATTTGTTCTGAATAGTTCACTTTAAAAAAGAACTTTTAGTTTGGGTTTCTTTGTTTTAAGAATGTTCATTGTTGCTTTTAGTGAAATTTTCGAAACAAAAAGATTTAATTTCTTGCTTTATATTAGATTGGGGGCATCCTTGCATTTGAAGTAGCGAAATTGCATGATTCTTGGCATTTTTTGATCTTAAATTATGAAAAATTTCCCCCCTCATGGCCGGGGGGGCATGAATCGTGCATTGGTGTTCAGTACCTTTTTCTCATTTCTTAAGAATCTTGATATTGATGAGTTTAATATATTTTGGGACATCGTGCATATGGGGATGATAAATGTTTTCTCTTTCTCGTAGCATAGCTTTCATCGAAATGAAAAGATTGCATCTTCATATCTTTGCATAATTTTTGAGTCGGTCAAAACACCATATTGTCCACACCATCTTCCTTTTGAGTAACAACAACCATAAAACAAAGCGCTTATAAAAATTGATTAGACATTTTTTATCTTTTCTGGTAGCAAACCTACATTAGATTAGTTGTAGGGCTTTGGAATAGGTGTGAAAGATAACTTTCCAAAGTTGCAAACAAACATAGAATCTTGAGTTAGGGAGCGGTTAAATCCACTTATTACA